>ML800551.1:29773-47192 GCA_009831015.1 Picea engelmannii
TCACATGTATAGACTAGGTATTGAATATATTAATGCCTTTGCTGTGATTGGTTTGTGTTGTTGTGATTGGAACGACACAAGAGCATCAGAGCAGAGCAAGGAACAACAGAGATTAAAGGAGAGCGTTCATAAGGTATGTCCACTATCCATTTCTCTTAGTTCATTCAATATCTATATCTAGGGAAAGAGTAGTATTCTGTTACGGTTTGTTCCAGATCCAGGTGGATCTGGGGAGATTGGTCTGTGTCCGCACTCACGAATTTATCCATAAACACCTGCTAGTGGTGAATCATGAACTGCTGTGAGGATCTTCTTCTTGAGCCCTGAATCTGGCACCAAGTAGACTCTATATTTGTAGAATATGACATCGTCAATGACCCTATACATGTCATCCTATATCTATCCATCCATTACCTCACAAGCGAACTTGTTCTTGGAATATTCCACTAACAAGTGGGATTTCCAATCTACTGAAATCTCCATCAAAGAACAGGCCGCATGTCTCCTCGATAGTGCATCAACCACAATTTTCTTCTTCCCCTTGACATACTCTATGTCGAATTCGAATGCATGTACCTTCGTCACCCATTTATGTTGGCACTCACTGATGTCCTTCTGCTCAAGGAAATACTTCAAGCTGTTGTGATCCGTCTTGACCATGAATTTGCTGCCCACCAATATTGTCTGAATTTGGTCAAGGCATGCATGATTGCCAACATCTCCCTGTCATAAATGGAGTACAACCTCTCGGGCTGACTAAGATTCCTGCTCTCGAATATAATGGGGTGTCCTCCTTGCATCAAAACTACCCCGATACCCTTGCGGGATGCGTCACACTCTAGTAGAAATGGCAAGGTGAAGTCTGGTAATGACGATACTGGACAAGTTCTCATGACTTCCTTCATGTGTTCAAAGGATTTTTATGATTCCTCAGTCCAGACGAAATCCCCATGCTTGGTAAGATCCGTCAGCGGTGCTCCAAGCTGAGAAAAACCCCGGATGAACCACCTGTAATAGCTGCACAGCCCGAAGAAACTCCTCAACTCTGTTACGATCCTGGGCGTTGGCCAGTCCAGAATGGCCCCGCTCTTTTCTTGGTGCACCTGTACCCCCTGTGCACTGATGATATGGCCTAAGTAAAGCAACTCTGTCATACCGAACTCACACTTGGAATCTTTGGCATATAATGATTGTG
Organism: Picea engelmannii; assembly: GCA_009831015.1. Taxonomy (NCBI): domain Eukaryota; kingdom Viridiplantae; phylum Streptophyta; class Pinopsida; order Pinales; family Pinaceae; genus Picea; species Picea engelmannii. Next base: position 30,969 of record ML800551.1, read on the forward strand.
CCTTCATGATGCTCAATACCTCATCCAAGTGCCTCATATGCTCCCGCCATGTCTTGCTATAGACCAAGATGTCGTCGAAGAAAACCAAGATTGATTTCCTCAACTTATCCTTGAATATGTGGTTCATGCAAGACTGGAATGTGGCGGGTGCATTGGTTAGCCCAAATGGCATAACCAGGAACTCAAAATGTCCAAAGTGACATCGAAATGTCATCTTCTCTATGTCCTGCTCTAAGATACTGATCTGGCGATACCCATTGCGTAGATCAATCTTTGAGAAGAAAACTGCCCCATGCAATTCATCCAACAACTCGTCAATGCGTGGGGTAGGATACCGGTTCTTGATTTTTTTCTTATTCAAGGCTCGGTAATCAATGCACATCCTCATGGTGCCATCCTTCTTCAAAACTAGGACAACTAAAGAAGCAAATGGGATGCTACTCGGTCTAATGTGTACCATCGCTAGCAATTCCTTGATTGCCTTCTCTATCTCATCCATGAACCTCCTAGGATGATGATTGGGGGGGGGGTGATCATTGGTTTGGCCCCCTCTTCCAACTCAATGGTGTGCTCAAACCCCCTGTCAGGTGGTCTCCCTGGTGGAATCGACTCAAAAACCTATTGATGTCGTCCCAACAAATTATTGATCTATGTATGATATTATTGTCGACCCTTTGAATCCTTTCGTGTAGTGATCAAACACTCGACGTCATATGCTACTTCCCCATGTATGAATATCCTCTCCATCCTCTTGGATGAAACTGTGATTGGTGCTCCTGTCGACATACCTCTTAGAACAACCTTCTTCCTATCATGGTCTCTGAATCCCATCTCCAAGGTTTGGTAATTGGTAGTGATTTTTCCCAAGGTAATCATCCACTAGACTCCCAACACCACATCTGTGTCAGATAGGTCAACCACATAAAATGTGTCTCTCACTGTATAGTTTCCTAACTTTACCTCCAAGTCTGGAACTCTGTCTAGACACTCCACTGTGTGTCCATCTGCTACAACAATGTCAAACCCCTCAAACTCCTCTGTCTGAAGTGGCCATCTTGATACTAGTGAAGCATCGATGAAGTTGTGGTTGGCCCCACCATCAATCAGGGAAATTTCCCATTGCTCCTGAATAATCCCTCTGATCCAGAGGGTATCATACCTGCGAACACTATAAAGGGTCGCTATGACTCCTCCCTTTGTTGGTTTCCTCATGTTATCCTGCTCAGGCGGCTGTCGAACTACTTGAGGATGGGCTCCTGCCGGAGTCGGTGGTCTACGGGGAGGCTGCTCCTCTACTTATGTTGACTCCTCCTCTGAGCTAGTGGATCCACTTTCCTGCTCCTCCTCCTCACTGTCCACACTATCTGCTGCCACCTCAATATAATGAATCTCTCCCTTGCCCATGCACTGGTGGCCTGGGACCCAAGGGTCTCTACAGTTGAAGCAAAGCTTCTTCCTCATAAGCTCTCGCCTAGTCTCATCATCCAACTTCTCCTTGCCCTTCCATTCTCTTTGGAATGGCTTCCTATCTCGATCCATCTGGGGTACGAAGGGTTTGGAAAAGGTTTTAATCTTTGGCACTAAGTTTTCCAAATCTCAAGTGCGAAGTATGGCATCCTGCAAGGTGGGAGGCCTGTATGCCTTCACCCATCCTCTCAAAGGCTCGGTGAGTCCCTCTGTGAATAACATGATCAGCCTGGGCTATGATATATCTGTCATGACCATGAATACTCGCTGAAACTCTGTGATGAACGCCTCTGTTATGCCAGTTTATCTCAACTGGGCTAGATCCCTGAAGTGGATCTTGGGATTCCTCCTGTCAAACCTGTCCATGAGCCTCTCTGTGAACTCCCTATAGGAAGTGATGCGACTGTGACCCAATGTCACCAGTCCATGATACCACCACTCATGTGCCTCACCCTCCAAGTGTAAGGTCACGAAATTGATGGCCTCTGTCTCAATCGTCTGGTTGAGCTTGTAGTATGTGTCTAGATTCTGTCCCAAGCTCTGGCAGTGCATTTGGACGATCTGTCGAAAGAAGGTATGGTGAGTTTACAAACTTTTGGGATGAAATCCATGTTATGCCCCTGTTGCTATTGCGGTCCTCCTCTTTGTAGCTCTCTGGGGCGGTTCCTGATTTTGAGTCCACAGTACTCGACTAGGGTCATGTCCCGATGGAAGTCATGACCCAATGCTGTGTACTCCCTCCTATACTCTGCAATGTCCTCTGCATGAGTGGGTGGCGTTTGTGCTATCCGTGGAAGTGCTGCTACCGAGGGTGCCCTCTGGAAACTAGGAAACAAGGGTCTGGGAATCCTACTCACAGAGTTGTATGTGAGAGAGGGTGACTGGGGTCTACTGTCTGCTCCTGAGTTCCCCTGTGCTGCATGCTGGACTTGTGTGTCTGGGGTGCCCACTCTAGCCAATCTATAAACCACCTGTGCCAAGGACTGAGACATGGTCCGTTGACTAGCTAACATATCGTTGATAACCTACATGAAAGTTTTCTCTTGATCTATGGGGGCCTTGCCACTACCCTCTGGTCACTCATATCTGTCTCCTAGCATCGTCTCTACCTCGCGCTCAGCCTCACACTCTACCCTTCTATCTACTTCTCTGTGTGCCTCTTCCTCTTCCTCTGAGCTAGGAGGAAAAGGGGGAAAGTCAGGCCTATGCCTTCTTTCCTTATGCCTGTTTTAAGTGACATATTCGTCAGCTACGTGTTCACGACCCTCTGGTTCTTCTGCTGCACTCATTGTCTTTAGTCACAGGCTAGCAAGACTAAAGCTTTGATACCACTATAATGTTCCTGACTTGGCTAGTCTAGGAAACACTGCTAATGTGTGTGTAGGATTAATCATTTACAACATATAAATGATCATACAAATAATAAATGTGACAAATGACTGCAAAGTTTGTATTATGATATCTCTATGGATTACAAAATGGCCGAATGCGACTGAATAAACAGACAATACTCGACTAGATCAACAGACAAAGGATCTTAGCCGGAATACAAATAAGAAACTAAAAGATAATACCTGAAATATGGGATCACTGCAGAATCAATGGATGCACTGGGACTATGGAATCTCTGACGGTAACTGCTGGAAGTCTGGAAAGTTTGCCCTGGGAGATATACTTTTCGAAATGGCCTGGAAACTGTCAAAAATGATGCACCCTGCTTTAGCCCTTAGTACTGGTAATTGTCAGACCCTTCTGTTGGTGGGTTTGGACCCTAGATGGATCCCCCTAGGGGAATGCGCCCCTCTTTCTCTGGCAAAATGTGTCCTAGTAATTCCATCGTTGGAATCAAACGAGACGTGTCTCAAAATTACCACCTTGGTCTACTGGGAAATGGGTCATAAGGGTTTCCTTGAATATGGCATGATGCTCACTCTAGAACCCCAAATGTATCCGCCAAATGTGTCACACATCCAAGTCTGGAAAATGCGCCCCAGTTGATTCCTCTGGCGGAATCTGACGAGGAACTAGGAAAAAGATGTGCCTTGCCTTCCTCTCAAATGGGTCGTAGGGAAATCTCAGAATTCTCCCTGGATGGGATAAGTCGACTAAAAACCCTCTCAGAAGCTGCGCCCTCACTCTGGATGAATGCGCCCTTGCTATTGAACACTGTGTAACTATTGTTGAAGAATGATGGAAGACCTGAATGATCTTCCTAGTGACTAGGGTGTGTCTCTCAACATTGAAATCAACCAACTGCTGTCTTCCTCCTGGAATCCACTAAACTATCTCTCATGAGATGTGCCTCTTCTCCTCAATGACAAGTCATAATCTGCATAATGCTGAATTAGGTCACTGACCCTTCCTTTATATCTTTCCAAAACCCTAAATCCCTATTGAAACCCTAATTCACTGTTGACTTCCAAAACCCTAAATCACTTCTAAAACCCTAATTCACCGTTGACTTCTATTTTTAGCTCACAATGACTTAAAAGCACTTTTAACCCTTTTTAGCTCAATGTCACTTTCCAAATATAACACCTGTGACTGGAGTGACCTCTAGTAACCCTGTTTACCCCTTTTCTAGCCCTGGCTATAGTCTAACGGGGCGGTGTAGACCATTAAGCCTCCTCTCTGGAGCTCCTATTTGGAAAGGGACATTACATTCCCCAAATCGGTCGACCTCACCATCGATCGTCGACCACCTTTGTTGGTTGACGTGGAAATTGTTGACATGTAAATGATGACATGGAATGACACGTCATCACCCTCTTCCCTTCATTGACCATCATTTGATTCTCTAGGATGACCCGAGTACTTCACCAAACCTAATCAATTCCCAACCGTCAGCCATCGACAATCAAAGATGGCTAAACCAAACATTTTCTCCCTTTCGGCTGATCTGACCATCGACCATCGGTGATTTCCCTTGGTGAACTTTAACACTTGGATTTTTTTTGACATTTCTCCAATTGATCTAGACTGTCGATCTCATCAGATTTACAAACCCCTGAAATGAATGCTGGTCATTGATTGTATCAACTTTGTCCAACTATGTCGATGCTTGTACATCGGCCATCGACCATCGATGTTTCCTCTTGGAGAATTCCCAACACTTCACCAACTCGTTGATCTGACCATCGACCGTCGACAGATTCTGTTGTTGAACCTCGCACTTAGAAAATTTCGACAAAAACCTAGGTGAATATCGATCGTTGATATGATCTATTTTCTAAATGGCAGAAAACAAATCCTGGTCATTGATTCACTCAACCTTCCAAATGAATGATACCTTATGGATTTTTAAATTTATCACGAAGAATCGCAGTCGTCGATCCTGAGATCAAAAGAGATCTTGGTCTTCGATTCACCAAACTACCTGTAACTCTACAAGCAACCATTAAAACTCGAATTTCGACCATTCCAGGTCGAATTTTGATCTGCAACTTTGCATCTTGGCTCCATGGAACCTCTTAAACATTTCAGAGTCGTTTAAACCTGAATTTTACTCGTGAAATTGGGGATTTCTCTCTGCTCTTCTTCGTGTTTCCCCAAATCTGTCACAGACTAAATATGCAACAACAAATTTCATCAAATCTCTCTATTTCGAGCCCATACAAGCCTGTTGTTTGAACCAGAAGCTCTGATACCACACTGTAATGTCCCCCAACCCAACCTAGGGATATTACGGTGTAGAATACTCATAAAAATGAAATCTTTGCTAACTAAATAAATTCAATTACAATTACTTAATCTTGTAGCTTTCAACTAAAATTTAAATAGATTTAGCTACTGTCTATAGCCACAAAATAGATGCATCTACAACATGATAAATACACACATGAATGCAGTAAATAGTTCATTACAACAACATATAGATCCTTCTCATTGACATAGATCATTCACAACAATTTAACTCATAAATACAAGACATAAAACAAATAAACACTTATCTTTTAACAATGGTTGTGCAACCAGTTGCTTGCGACAAACGTTCCACCCAACCATAGACTGATTGTTCCAAATCTCAAGAGTCAGTCACCCCTGAGTTGAGGCTAATAATCCACAAAATATGGTGGTCCCTCACAGTCCACTCACAACTCATATACTCACAACCCACTGATATCTTCCTATAATTATCTTGATTTTCCACCAGCTATCTTCCTCTTGACCTTCCCAACCCAAGGAATGTACCCCTTCATTCATCTCAGTCCCTAAGGCGTCATTCATTTATTAGGGTCTCTCTAGCACAGGTAACTAGGAATCTCTCAGCTGGGAACTCAAGGGAACTTACTGCTAGCAAAACTACCAACAAACCAACAACAACCACTTGTTGTTACAATGCAACTCACCCAGGAGTTCACTCTTCAGTCTGGACAACCTAGTTCTTTAGTTTCTAGCTCCAAATACTCTCCAATACACTCCAACTTGCTCTAGAATTCACCCTCCATGGCTGCACCAACGCCAAGTTCTCTTTCTTCCTCTCTCCTTTCTCCTCATGCACAAAACTTGACTACCTAAAACTGTTGTCCCAACCCATACAAATTTCCTCTCTTTGGCTTGCATTTCTTGACTCACACTCTTCCCCAAGATGATTTTACTCAACCCCCATGTGCCCAATAAATTTGGGATGTGACCATTCACACCCACCCTCTTACATGCATTCAAGGATTGGCTTTGGGAACACTCAATCAAAAATTGGAAGGTTCATATACAAATATAAAATTTAGGAAAATGGGTTGGATTAATATACATGGGTAATCCCCCCTTGGACCCCTCTTGGACATTATCCTAGACACTCCCTCTCTTGTGGATCAATTCGGCCCCATCTCTTGTCCATGTCCCCTTAGCAGTTGACATCACATTTTATTAATAAAACAAGGAAATACAATTCTCATATTTTCATTGGTGTTCTTTATGAAGGTCATGTTGTGAGTTTCTTGTGTGATAGTGGACCCGAGCCTAGTTCTCTGCAACTCATTCATCTCTTGTTGAATTGAAGCATTGCTTATGCTACTCTATTAATTGGTGGGTTTGGTCACCCATCGTCATATTGGTGTCAGTGTTGACGATGTCTACAAATATCTCAATCTAGCAATTGCTCTAAAAGTAGGGTGGTAGTCAATAATTTGGAGGGAGGATTGTTCTTTGCACTTCCTCCATGGTTATTCTTGTTGGTGTCTACTTTTTCGTATTTAGAATCTCATTTGTTGACTTTGGTAGTGTGGTGGTGTTTTTTTGATGTTATCATTGAATTCCATGTATTTGAATAATCTTTGGCAATAAGGCATTGTGTATGCTTTAGGGTTTCTATGGATACTTGCAGAGGTGGGATTATGGTCTTTGGAGGTTTATTGTTGACTTGTTAGCTTCTATTTGTCCATTTGAAATAATTTTCTATTTTTTGGCAATGAAGTGGTATTCATATCATCAATCATATTCTTCAAGGTTGAAGGTGTGGTGTTTTTTTTATATCTCGCTCCATAGTTGATGTCTTTCAAAACTATGTGAGAAGAAAGTAAGAGGATTTCTTAGAAATTAAATATGCTTTGATCCTTTTGTGAATGGTTTTGTAGGTTTGTAGTTTGTATTTTAGCTTTTGTTACACTTTGTAGGTGTTTTGTGTGTGGGTTTGTTGTCTAGATGCTACTTTACAATGGCTGTAATCATGGTGGGTTTTCCTTGATGTGTTTTTCCTTTCATCTCTTACCTTATAGTGCAATGCATTTTGAAAGTCTGGTAGAATAAAGTATGTATCCAGGGCCTAGTGGAATTGGTTTTGTTTGGAAGCGATGGATGTTTTTTCTTCACACACTTGGTCTACCCTAAGGAGTGGTGATGGTTATGTGTGTTATAGAGATGATAATGCCTATGTATGAATTTGTACTTCAATTCTATGTGGTTTCATGCTTGTGGAAAATATGGACGAAGAGGCTCGTAATATATCTAAGGATGGTAAATAAACTTGAGTTTTTGCTTAATAATTGTCCTTTACCTATTCCAAACTCATCTATTGGATTTATAACAATGAATATGTGACAATATTCCTGCTTGCATTATGAGTTAGACCTCCAATCCCTCCAAGACCCCAATTTATTGATAATCAACCATATAGGTGCCTGTCAAACTTTGTTCTAAATTGATTATCAATACTTTGTTGTGGGTGGCAATTGAACTTAAACTTTTTGTTACATATGCATGTACTTCCATCCAAAAAATTCACTTGCATGCACCTTGGTCGTTGGTGTGTCTAGTGTTTCGAGGGGGCTTCGTTTCAAATGACAAATTAAATAAAAGAATTTTGATGCATCGCTAGCTTATTAACATAAAATATACTAGTGCAAATTTCACGGAAGTAGACAAGTTTTGACAAAATAATAATAAAATTATGTTATGATGCATGAGTATGAGCTCAAAGAACAAAATCATCATTGGATTTGAAGTCAAAGTCAAGTTTACCAAAGAGACTTGGTTCTCTTAATTATTCTTTCTGTTTTAATTAAATCAAATCGAATAATACAACAAGGATTTTGAATCCTTCTTTGTAATAGAGATAGAAGTTGTTTTGATTTTTAGGATAGATTGTAGGATCTAGGGTTGAATAAGGTGCTCGATCCAATTTTAGCGGATCTAAGAAACTGAATTTGTTTGTATTTAAGCCCATCAAAGCTATTGCATTCAGGAGGGATCAGTTGGGATTGGAATAACGATGAAATTGACAATTTTTTTATTGTCAAATAAAGAGATTAAAAGGTTAGACCGAAATTCTTCATCCTCTAAGTTCATTGTGTGTATATGATCAATTGATTTCTTCGTGAATCATATATAATTCTGCATAATTTCCATTAAATTCATCAAGAACGAGACTGTAAGTGCGTTCTGAGATTTCAGTTCGAAATGTAAGATCTGTTTCAATTAGAATTTCTCTGTTTAATACAGTAAAACCATGAGTAATTATATGTTTGAAATCATGTGGTTTAAGAATCGATCTAGGGCTAAGATCGACGATCATAATCCATTTCAGAGAAGGTATATGCACGCGGGTTAACGTTGAGACCTATACCCATAATTCAAATCCAATACAATTTTGTTTTAAGTTTGGAATTGGACAACTTGTATTCATTGCGGAGGTTATCAAGCATGATGGTGGGCCCTACCTTTGGTGGACCCACAATATTATGAAACACATTCGTCGTTTGTTCAAAATCCGATTTGGTTAAAAACTTTAATATTACTCGGTAATATTAAAACTATTCTCCACTGTAGATCTAACTACTGTTGTAGTTCTGTGGGTTGATTTTATAAGTTTCCTTGATATTTTATGCATTAAGTGGTATCAGAGCAGGAAATTTTGACTCCTGTAACTGTATGAAAGGGAGAATTTATTTCTCACCTCTTCCATTGATAGAAGTAGGAGAAATTCAAAATTGTAGAAATTCTCAAAAGAATCTATTACATTATGAAATGGCATTTTAGTTTCGAAGAGGACATGGCAGAGGAGGTCATAGAGGCAGACCAATTGCAAATGTAGAGGTGATGGAGGAAATGAGAACTTTGCGTGCAGAAGTTGAAGCCATAATAAATGTTGGGAGAAGAGATCTATAAGCAGGTGATGTCAGTGAAGCTGAGAAAGAGGATGATATAGAAGAAGAAAAAGTGATGGAAGAGAATCTTGGACTCAAATAATTAAAAGTAGTTATGGGAGCTAGCTCAAAGTTCAGAGCAGAGATAGTTTCATACAGTGGAGGGTTAAATCCAGAAGAATTGGTTGATTGGATCAATGTGTTAGACAAACACTTTGATTATGATCAGGTTCCTGATGAAAAGAAGGTGAAATTTTCAGTCACAAAGATGAAGGGCTATGCTTTGTTATGGTGGGATGGTGTTCAAGCAGAGATAAAAAGGAATAACAAACAACCTATAAAAAGTTGGGATAGAATGGTTGCAAAGTTAAAAGGTAAATTCTTACCTAAATCCTATAAACTTGCCTTGTATAGATAGATGCAAAATTTGAGACAAAGATTGCTAACTGTTAGAGAGTATGTTGAAGATTTTTACAAGGTGAATATTAGAGCTGGTTATACTGAGGATAGCTCAGAGAAGGTAGCAAGGTATATAAATGGTCTCAGATTAGAAATACAAGATGAATTGAGTCTCTTATCACCAAATACAATGGATGAGGAATACCAATGTGCCTTAAAGGTGGAAGAGAAATTGAATAGAATACATAATTCAGGAAAAGGAAAAGGTCAAGCTTACAAAGGTAAGGGACAACAAGCTGGGAAGAACAAGTTTTTGGCTCAGAAGGAAGAAGTTGACACATCAAATCAACAAGAACAATCCTCAAGAGGAAGATGAAGAGAATTCAAAGGAAGAATATCTTTTCAGAGAGGTCGAGGAAGAGGCAGAGGATATGAGGTCAAATGTTACACATGTGGTAAGGCGGGCCATATGTCATGGAATTGTCCAGAGAATGCTGCAAGACAAGGAAATGTGCAGATTGCACAAGCTAAAAATGAACCAAGAGTACTAGAGGATAATGCTGAAGTTACAGAGGTAAGAGAAGCCTTATTGATGAGGAGAACTTTACTGAAATCAAACAATGAAGTACATGAACCAACACAAAGGAAAAATATGTTCAGAACAATGTGCAAATCAAAAGTTAAGTGCTACAAATTGATTATTGATAATGGTAGTACTGATAATTTGGTTTATGTGGAAATGGTTGAGAAGTTAGGACTACATAAGGAGACATATCCTACACCATATAAGTTTCTTGGCTGCAAAAAGGGAATCAAGTATTGGTGAATGAACAATGCAAAGTTGATTTCCAGATTGGAAATTACAAGTATAAGATTTTAAGTGATGTCATTTTGATGGATGTTTGTCATGTGTTGTTGGGCAGACCATGACAATATGACATAAATATGGTGTACAATGGCAGAGATAATACTTTTACATTTGAGAAGGAAGGCAGAAGGCATACTCTTATTCCTCTTAAGGATGAAAGAGCAGAAGAGCAGACACGTTCAAAAGTATTGTCGGTCACAGAAAATGAATTTCTGAAGCATGTGCAAGATGAAGAGGTAAGTTTTGTTGTTGTTGGAAAACCTAGGACTATTTTAACCAACACAAGAATAGATGACTTGCCTATTGAATTTCATAAATTGTTAGAGGAGTATGTAAATATTGTAGTTGATGATTTTACTAATGAACCACCACCTGTTAGAAGTATTAGTCATCATATAGATCTGATTCCTGGAGCTAGTTTTCCAAACAAATAAGCTTATAGAATGAGTCCCGTAGAAAATGAAGAGATCAAAAAACAAGTGCAAGAACTGTTGAACAAGGGATTGGTCAGACAAAGCTTGAGTCCATGTGTTGTACCTATAGTATTGAGCCTGAAGAAAGGAGGAGAGTGGAGAATGTGCATAGATTCTAGAGCCATAAACAAAATCACCATCAGGTATCGTTTTCCTTTACCCAAAATGGATGATTTGATGGATTGTTTAAGTGGTGCCAAATATTTTTCAAAGATGGATTTAAAAAATGGATATCATTAAATTATTATGAGGGAAGGTGATGAATGGAAAATAGCCTTCAAGACAAACAATGGACTATATGAGTGGTTGGATATTCCTTTTGGTTTAACTAATGCACCCAGTGCTTTCATGAGACTTATGAATGCAGTACTTAAGGAATTCATAGGGAAATTTGTCATCATTTATTTAGATGATATTCTTGTTTTTAGTAAAACCAGAGAAGAACATGTTAGGCACTTGAACTTGGTTCTGAAGAAACTACATCAAGAGAAACTCTTAATAAACTTGAAGAAATGTTTCTTTATGAAAACAAAATTGGTTTATTTAGGATTTGTGATTTCACAAGAAGGATTAAATATGGATCCAGATAAAGTGAAAGCAATTAAAGAGTGGCCATCTCCAAGAAACATATTTGAAGTTAGAAGATTTCATGGGTTGTCAAGTTTATATAGGAAATTTATAAGAAACTTTAGTGGTATTTGTGCTCCAATCCCAGAAACTCTGAAGAAAGAAAAACAACCATTTAGATGGACAGAGGCAACAAAAAAAGGATTCAAACTGCTAAAGGAAAAGATTAATGAGAGACCTATCTTAGCTCTCCCAGATTTCTACAAAAAATTTACAGTTAAATGTGATGCTAGTGGGACAACAGTTGGAGGCATTTTGAGTCAAGATGACAAGCCAATTGCATATTTCAGTGAGAAACTGAATGAGGAAAAACAAAAATACTCCACTTTTGACAAAGAAGTTTATGCAGTGATCCAAGCTTTGAAGAAATGGAGGCATTACCCCATGCCTAAAGAGTTTGTTTTATATTTTGACAATCATGCTTTGCAGTTCATAACTAAGCAGGAGCAATTAAATCATAAACATGCTAAGTGGGTAGAATTCATGCATAATTTTACTTTTGTATTAAAACATATTAGTGGAAGCTCTAACAAGGTTGCATATGCTTTGAGCAGAAGGTGTTTAGTTTTGCAGGAGTTCTAGGTGAGTGTTATTGGATCAGAACATCTCAAAGATATGTACCTTGAAGATGCATATTTTAAGGAAACATATGAAGAATGTCATGATCCAATTTTGAGAGATAGAAGTCCATGGATGGATTTCACGTTGCAATAAGGATTGTTGTTCAAAGGAAGTAAATTGTGCATTCCAAAATGTTCAATGAGAGAGAATTTATTGCAGGAAAAGCACAGTGGAGGAATTGTTGGTCATTTTGGCAATGACAAAACTTATGCTCAGTTGAGTAATTTTTATAATTGGCCAAGAATGAGGACCGATGTTCAAATTTTTTTGGGAAGAGGCAAAATTTGTCAACATGCAAAAGGTAGACAACCACTGCCAATTCCAAAAAGACCTTGGGATGATGTGAGTATGGATTTTGTTTTGGGATTGCCAAGAACTCAGAGAGGCAATGATTCCATTTTTGTTGTGGTAGACAAATTTTCTAAAATGGCACATTTTATACCCTGTTATAAAACTAGTGATGCAACTCATATTGCAACTCTGTTTTTTTAAAGAAGTAGTAAGACTACATGATCTTCCTGTTAGTATTGTTTCAGACATATATATTAAGTTTGTTGGACACTTCTGGAGGACATTGTGGAAGAAATTGGGAACAAGTCTTAACTTTAGTTCAACCTACCTTCCTCAAATAGATGGTCAAACAAAAGTTACAAACAAAAGTTTGGGTAATATATTGAGAAGTTTGGTAAGTGAACATCCTAATCAGTGGGATTTAGATTTACCACAAGCTAAATTTGCTTATAACGACTCACCCAATAGAAGTACAAGGTTAAGTCCTTTTAATATTGTCTATGGAGTGAAACCATGAGGAGTATTTGAGCTCAGAGATTTGGGACAGATGGAGAAGAGAAGCGCAAATTCATAAGATTTCACTTCAGATATACAGATGTTGCATGAAAAAGTTAAAGAACAGTGACATGAAAATAGTTTCAATTACAAACAAAAAGAAGATTTGAAGAGAAGGGAAGTTGTTTTTGAAGAAAGAGATTTAGTATTGGCACATTTGAGGAAAGAAAGATTTCCTAGAGGCACATATAACAAACTGAAGGTTAAAAAGATTGGGCCTTGCAAGATTTTGAGAAAGTTTTCAGCTAATGCTTATGAGATTGAACTTCCATAAGAGATGGGAATCTCTCCCACATTTAATGTAGTAGATTTTTAATCTTATGTGGAACCTTAAGCAGAATAGTCAACAAATGATTTGGACAAAGACATAGGACAAAAAAATTAAGTGGCAAAAACAAATTCCTACAAAGAAGAATCTGTAGATGGAAAGAATTATGGATACCAGAGTGTTGAAGAAGACAAGAGGGCAATAGTACCATGAGTACTTGGTAAAGTGGAATGATTATCCACTGGAAGATGCTACTTTAGTAACTGATGCACTCATACAAAAAAGTGGCAGTACTATAGAAGAACTCATGAACAAGAGTTCATGATTTTTTTTTACTCGAGGAGTCCGATGCAGGAGCATGAGCGCAAAGAACAAAATCATCATTGGATTTGAAGTCAAAGTCAAGTTTACCAAAGAGAGTTGGTTCTCTTAATTGTTTTTTCTGTTTTAATTAAATCAAATCGAATAATACAACAAGGATTTCAAATCCTTCGTTGTAACAAAGATAGAAGTTGTTTTGATTTTTAGGCTAGATTGTAGGATCTAGGGTTGAATAAGGTGCTCGATCCAATTTTAGTGGATCCCGAGGAACCAATTTTTTTTATATTTAAGCCCATCGAAACTATTTCATTCAAGGGGGATCAATTGGGATTGGAATAAGGATGAAATTGGCAAATTTTTTATTGTCAAATAAAGAGATTAAAAGGTTAGACCGAAATTCTTCATCCCCAAAGTTCATTGTGTGTATATGATCAATTGATTTCTTCATGAATCATATATAATTCTGCAAAATTTCATTAAATTCGTCGAGAACGAGACTGTAAGTGCGTTATGAGATTTCAGTTCGAAATATAAGCTCTGTTTCAATTATAACTTCTTTGTTTAATACAATAAAACCAAGAGTAATTATATGTTTGAAATTGTGTGGTTTAAGAATCGATCTAGGGCTAATATCGACGATCATAATCCATTTTGGAGAAGGTATATGCACACGGGTTAACGTTGGGACATGTGCCCGTAATTCAAATCCAATACATTTTTTTTTTTAAGTTTGGAATCCGATCTGGAATCAGATGGCTTGTATTCATTACAGAGGTTATCAAGCATGGTGGTGGACCCTACCTTTGGCGAACCCACAATCTTATGAAATACATTCGTCATTTGTTCAAAATCCGATTGGGTTAAAAACTTTAATATTACGTGGTAATATTAAAACCAATCTCCACCGTACATTTGTAGATCTAACGACTGTTGTAGGTCTGTGGGTTGATTATATAAGTTTTATTGACATTTTTTGCATTATGTTCTTTCATCTATATGATAAAAATGACTAGAACTTGTAAATGTTTATATCTTGTTGGTTCCATAGCTCTTACACATAGAACTTAGTGAAGTGAAAAATGTAGGCCAAATTATATGAAGGGTTTGACCCTTTTCCTATTTTATGGAACATTGACGAAATAACCTTTTTTCTTTCCTTGGATTGAAAAAGAACGGATTGCATAAACATTGTTGTATTGGTTAGTGCATTTATTCCCAACGGTCCAAGTTTTTTTTTTCCATAGAAAAAAAGCTTCTTATATTCATAGAATATACATGTTCCAAACTTACAAAACAACCTTAGAAGGCTTCCTTCTTGACTCTTTCAAAAAATATCCTGTGACTACATCTGTCTTACTGTTCTATATGCTTACAAAACATTATGTACTTTCTTTGATATCCCTGCGCCATTTTCATGTCGTATTCATAAAAAGAGTTACATCCATAATTCCATTGCTTCTGTTTCAGTGCATTCAAAGTACTCATAGTACCCGAAGGCCCCTCTTTGCAACTGTAGAGATTCTTTATAGAGGTCATATGCTTTTACATTGATTTCTCTCAGTATATGTTGAAAAGACAACCAATTAAAGGATTGAAAATAAAGTTTTATGTCTCTCAAAATATTGGTCGGGTTCATGTTTTGAATGGAGATTTTTCTTTTGGCCTAGTCAATCACCAATTTTGAATCTCTCATGACTTGAAGCTTCATGATATTCTTTTGCTTTGTTGTCTCTAGAAGGGTCCATAATGCAATTAGTTCTGCTTTATTATTGGACCCTCCTTCTAGAGCATATCTGATGTTTGTTAAGGACCTAACCCCTCACGTACGTAAAATAATACATTTCGATGTAATAAAGGTCAATATTAATAAGGCCTAGCAATAAGGAAGAATAAGTTGAATGTAAGAAGACCTAATAGAAGATTTCACTTCTAGAAGGATCTTCCTCTAGATGGTTATTTTGATAGAAATATTTAGTATAAATAAGAGTCGAGGGTATGAGAACTTTTGCCTTGGATATTATTGTAATAGAGCTCTACTCTACTGGAGGTTGCCCCCTCGAAGAGGCAAGTGAACATTGCTCTTAGTAATCAAAGTGCTCTTTCTGGTGTTATTCTGGTATCATTTTGGTATTATTGTGGTGTTGTTTTGGTTATATTGTTTTTCATCTGTCATTTCTAGCATTATATTTCTATTCTGCATACTTTTTATATCTGGAATATTACAAGTGGTATAAGAGCACTTTCATCAGCAGAAAACTGTGGATTAATTTTTTTTCCAGGGTAGAGACGTATTCCAGCGTCTTTAAGCTACAGAGATCTGTCGTTACGCGCATAAACCCAGTGGTCGGGGATTCATACATGCAGGAAATACAAGTAGTACTTAAGCACACATATGTTTTCCACCCTTTTAACCCCCGTTGGTACCCCTTCGAGTGGTAGTGCATCAGACAACACCTATATACAGATCAACCTAGATTTCCTGAAGCCCTCTTTATATAAATCGATCGGCCACCTGACTGCTATAGTGCCACAAAGAACAACAGTTGGGAAGATACTCTCTAGTACCTGGGTAGTCGGGTAGTACGGCTAAGGGCACAATCTAGCTTCCTTAGTTGGTGCCCTGAGATATTGGGCCGAGTACTACTGTTAGACCCCGCACGTATATTAGAGAGCTATAGCACAGGGAAAACCCTTGTTTGTAGAACCCTTGAATACCTAACCTTTGGGGATGGAAACCAAAAAAAAAAAAAAAAA
>ML800551.1:47247-77540 GCA_009831015.1 Picea engelmannii
CTATTGTTGCGCAAGTGTGCCTCCTACATTCGAGTTGCTAAATCACTACACATTTATTTTTGATTAAGAATTTGGGCATTTCATCACTGCAGTATTCTTCAAACCAAAGTATAACTCCACAGGTGTAAAACAAAAAAAAAAGGAGTCTGGATCCCGTTGCACCATTATTTGAGACCTATTCCATTGGATTTCTCTCTTCGCCCTTATCACATTCATACCTATCATTTTTCAGCAATTTTTTTGACCCCTCCCGCCCCTTTTCGGTTCCCTCGTCATCATGGACCATACCCGTAACCAAGACTTGGAAGCTTGCTTCAATACCTTGCAATCTAATTTCACAGAGACCCAACAAGAAGTGAGACAACTTAGTGCCAATATTTCCACCATCAATAAAAACATGCATTCCTCCATCGCCGCCTCAATCGAGGAACTCAAAGAAGACCTCAAATAATACATTACTAACCCAGCTTGAATTTGTCACTACGATGATCTGCACCAAGCTGCATATCCCTGTAGATCCCCCTTTATTTGACCCACCTTTGCATACCGAAGCTGAAACTTCCTCTCATTCCCATAATTTTCAGCCCCATCACTTTCAGCGTTACCTACGCCTTCCGCGTGTGGATGTGACCAAATTTGATGGCTCG
Source organism: Picea engelmannii (assembly GCA_009831015.1). Lineage (NCBI taxonomy): Eukaryota > Viridiplantae > Streptophyta > Pinopsida > Pinales > Pinaceae > Picea > Picea engelmannii. Next base: position 47,895 of record ML800551.1, read on the forward strand.
AATCCCACTGGTTGGGTAACTAAAATGGAACATTATTTCTCTTTGTACGACATTACAGATGAGTTGGCCAAACTCCGGTATGGTGTTCTCCATCTAGATCAAGAACGTTGGCAATGGTGGAAATGGAGAAAAACTGCCCGTCAAGGGTATGTTGCTTGGACACACTTTGTGGCAGAGCTTTATGAACACTTTGACACTGACACCAACCATTTAGTTCGTTTGACAAAGTTGAAACAATCTGGCACAATGGAAGACTTTATAACTGCTTTTGAGCGACTGAATTTTCGTACAGAGGGCACGTCTGATGCTTTTTTCTGTGAATGTTTTATCAGTGGCCTCAAGGATGAGATTCATGCCCATGTCCTCATGGCTCATCCTCATATTTGGGTGGAGGATACTAAAAGATCTAAGGAAGCACAACATGTTGTCTCTTCTCAAAACCATAAACCCTCCTTTATTCCTCGCACTAAACCAATAAATCCCACTCCTCCTTCTACTCCACTAAAGATCCAAAAATTGACCAGGGCCAAAATGGTTGAACGCCAACTCAAAGGCCTTTGTTATAATTTTGACGACAAATATTTTCCAAGACACAAGTGTAAGGAGCAAAAGCTTTTTATGGCCATCTCAGAGGATGTTTCAAAAGAGGATGTTGAAGCTCCCCTTGTGTCTGTGTCACTTGAACCCACTGACATAACCCCTCCCTCAGACCCTCCCAAAGTAGAACCGATCATTTCCCTAAATGCTCTCACTGGCTTCTCTGCTCCCCAAACCCTCAAGCTAATTGGTTACATCAAGCACATGAAGTTCATCATTCTTGTTGATAGTGGAAGCACCCATAATTTTATTTGTTGTCGCATTTCCCAAGAAACTAATTGCCATATACATGTAGCCAATAATTTCCAAATCATGATTGCCAATGGCGAGTCCATGAAATGTGGAGGGCGTTGTGAAAATGTGCGTCTCCAAGTTGGTGACTACCACCTGAAATCTCATATGTTTGCTATCGACATGGGCGGTTGTTACATTGTGTTGGGTGCAGATTGGCTAAGGACTTTGGGTCCCATTCTCATGGATTTTAAGGAATTAACCATGCAATTCGACTAGGAGGGCCAACAATATAAGTTCCAAGGCATCACCGTAGGTTCCCCTGAGATCATTAGTTCCCATCGCATGGAAAAGCTGCTCAAAAAAGGTGATTATGGCGTTATTCCCCAACTCCATGCCATACAAGCAACTAAGACATCCTTTGTGCCGCAGGACCTCCAATCCATCCTCTCTAAACATCAAGTGGTTTTTTCCACTCCCCAGGGACTCCCTCCTTCCCGTGATGGTCATGATCATTCCATTCCCCTTGTCCCAGGAATCCTTCCTCCCAATATCCGTCCATATCATAACCCCTTTTCCCAAAAAAATGAAATTGGGAAAATGGTTCAAGAACTGCTTAACGCAGGTGTTATCCGCCCTAGTACGAGCCCCTACTCTTCTCCTATGGTCATGGTCCTTAATAAAGAAGGTTCTTGGCGCATGTGTCTTGACTTCCGTGCCCTCAAAAAACTCACCATTAAAGACAAATTTCCCATTCATGTCATTGATGACCTCTTGGATGAATTGAGTGGCGCCCAGTTCTTTACTAAACTTGATCTTCGTTCTGGCTACCACAAGATTCGTATGAAAGAGGCAGACATTCCTAAGACTTACTTTAGAACTCATGAGAGCCACTATGAGTTTTTGGTCATGCCCTTTGGCTTGTGTAATGCTCCCTCCACTTTCCAAAGCCTCATGAATCATGTCTTTCGTCCTTTCCTATGTCATTTTGTCTTAGTTTTCTTTGATGATATCCTCATCTATAGAAAAACCTGGACAAACCATATTGCTCATTTGGATTGAGTTCTCCATCTACTCTCACAACACCAACTTTTCCTGAAACAATCTAAATGTGATTTTGGCACCTCAAAAGTTGAGTACTTTGGTCATCTTGTTGGCAAGGCTGGCATCAGGGTGGATCCTAAAAAGATTGAAGCTATGCAAGACTGGCCTCACCCAAAGGATCTCAAAATCTTGCGTGGATTTCTGGGCTTAACAGGTTATTATCGCAAGTTTTTTAAGAATATTGGAAATATTGCGACACCTCTCACTGCAGTCCTTAAAAATAATTCTTTCACTTGGACTCCAGCAACTGCTCAGGATTTCAAACCTTGAAGATGGCCATGTGCAACACTCCAGTCCCGGCCCTTCCTGATTTCATGAAGACCTTTGTCCTGGAATATGATGCTTCAGGGAAAGAAATTGGCGATGTCCTTATGCAAGAGGGTCAGCCTTTGGCCTTTACCAGCAAACAACTATCTGAACGAAATTTGGGAAAATAAATCTATGAAAAGGAAATGTTGGCTATTTTGCATGCCGTTGATCTTTGGTACCCTTATCTATTGGGGAAATGCTTCCAAATTAAGATAGATCATCAAAGCCTCAAGTATTTTCTCGAAGAACACATTTCCTCCTTAGAGAAACAAAAATGGGTGACTAAGCTCTTTGGATATGATTATGAGATCATTTACAAGAAAGGCAAAGACAATGTGGTTGCGGATGCACTTTCCTGAAAATATGAAGATGAAGGGTCCCTTTTTTCTCTCTCCTTCACTGTACCAGATTGGCTCCAAGTTGTTCGTCGAGAATGGCTACACGATCCCAAAAGTTCGCATCTGATACAACAATTGTAGTCCAATTCTTGAGTTTCCATAGGGTAATCTTGGCTCCATGATAAGATTCAATACAAAGGCCATTTTTATTTAAGTAAATAGTCAAAACTTAAATCCACGGTACTTTTTGAGCTTCATGCTACACCCACAATTGGGCTATCCAGGTTTACTAAAATTGATGATAGGGTCAAATGTTCTTTTTTCTGGGATGGTATGAAACAGGACGTTCACAATTTTGTGGCTGAATGTGGTGTGTGCCAATGCAACAAGGGTGGAAAAGTCAAATATCCTGGCACACTACAACCACTTATGATTCCACCTGCTATTTGGCGGGATATCTCTATGGATTTTATTGTAGGCTTACCTAAATCGGGCAATAAATCAGTCATCATGGTGGTAGTTGATCGTCTTTCCAAGTATGCTCATTTCTGTGCTCTTCAACACCCATTTACAACATCCACTGTGGCTCAACTTTTCATGGATCAGGTCTTCAAGCTTCATGGCATGCCGCATTCTATTGTTTCTGATCGCGACCCAACTTTCACCAGCAATTTTTGGCAAGAACTATTCAAGCTACAAGGCACCCAATTTCATCTCAGCATTGCCTATCATCCCCAGATCGATGGTCAAACTGAAGTTGTCAACAAGTGTTTGGAAACATATTTGAGGTGTTTTGCCTCGAAAAAGAAAAATTAGTGGGCTCAATGGTTACCACTAGTTGAATGGTGGTACAACACTTCATTCCATACAACTACCCGCATGACTCGTTTTGAAGCAATATATGGACAAAATCCACCTTCAGTTCTCTCATATTTTCCAGGTGTCTCGAAGGTCCATGTGGTTGACCAAATTCTTATAGTTCGAGAGGCTATTCTCCGTACCCTCAAAGAGAATTTGGTCATGGCCTAGAACCGCATGAAGCAACAAGCAGATTAAGGTCGCTCTGAATGCCAATTTGTAGAAGGGGATCGGGTGTTTCTTCCACTGCAACCTTACAAGCAAAATTCCCTCAAGGCTGACCATTGTCGGAAATTGGCGCCCAAATTTTATGGTCCTTATACCATTCTCAAGTGTGTGGGACAAGTGGCCTATCAGTTTGCTTTGCCCAGTCATTCTAAGATACATCTTGTTTTTCATGTTTCCTGCTTAAAGAAGGTGATTGGAACTAAGTGCCAAACTCAAACCAACCTTCCCGAGTTAAAAGAAGAAGGCTCCATTTGGCTATAGCTGCAAGCAATTTTGGACCGGCATGAGCGTCATCTACGTCAGTGAACCATCAAGGAAGTGTTAGTCCAGTGGAAAGATACATCCCCAACAGATGCCACTTGGGAACCAACTACCATTATGCAACAATTTCCACATTTCAAGCCTTGAGGACAAGGTTGTTTTTAAGGGGGAAGACATATTAGGGACTTAACCCCTCATGTAGGTAGAATAATATATTATGATGTAATAAAGGTCAATATTAATAAGGCCTAGAAATAAGGAAGAATAAGTTGAATGTAATAAGACCCAATAGAAGATTCCGCTTCTAGAAGGATCTTACTCTAGATGGTTCTTTTGATAGACATATTTAGTATAAATAGGAGTCGAGGGTATGAGAACTTTTGTCTTGGATATTATTGTAATAGAGCTCTGCTCTACTGGAGGTTTCCCCCTCGAAGAGGCAAGTGAACATTTCTCTCAGTAATCAAAGTGCTCTTTCTGGTGTTATTCTGGTATCATCTTGGTATTATTGTGGTGTTGTTCTGGTTATATTGTTGTTCATTTGCCATTTCTAGCATTATATTTCTGTTTTGCATACTTTTTATATCTGCAATATTTTAATGTTAATATAATGGTTCTGATTTAAGAATAATAAAACTCCTACTGCAATGGAAGGTGGGTGTCCTTGGATGACACCATCGAAATATCCCCACGGAACGAAATAATCCATAACAGGAAAGGAGGGAACCCTCTGTTTTGGATTTTTCGGGTCCTATTTGGTCTTTTTTGCCTGTGCCAGTGTTAGGGCTGTAATCACTTCTGGAGACATCCATTTATCTTTAAAAAGTTTCAAGTTACGTGCCCATCATAAATTTGCGGCCAAGATGCAAGGTAGTCCTGCATACAGTTTTAGAGATTTGTCTTGAATCCACAACTTATACCATTCCTCAAGGGAAAGATTATTCCAATCTGCACCTACTTTGAGCTTATATTTTATCATCGTGGCAACTTGACCTGCATAGGGCATGATACAAAAAGGTGACATGCAGATTCTGAGTTTAATTTGCAAAGTACACAATGGCTTGGACCATGCCAATTCCTTTTTTCCAGATTATCCCAGGTCAACAGTTTGTTGGTTAAGGCCAACCACATCAAAATTTTAAGCACATAGGGGCCTTGGATTTCCATAAAACCTTCCACCACCATTGTGGTTGGGAAATTTCCTTTCCTCCTGCCAGGCTCTGTACCCCAATTTGGCTATGAAGGATCTGTCTTTTGGGTTACGGGACCTACATAAAGTGTCATGATTATCTTGGGAGAAAATTTCAAGATTTTTGCATAACCGAGATAAATAGAAATTACATTCAATGCGAAGAGCCTCCAGGAGACCTAAGGTTGTCGCATCTTTCCAACCTGCATACCCTTGAGGCTGTGGGAAACCAATGCAAGCATCATGAAGAGAATGAATGTTATTGTTCCTTAAGGAAAGCATGAGGGGAGAATATAGTATGGAATTATATTCTGCTCCCAACCAAGGATATTCTCCCACCCTGACATTTTTCCCATCACCTAGTTTCCATACCACCCAATATCCTACCAGGGGGAATCTTCAACCAGAGCATTCCACACTATGGATCCATTTGAGGTTTTGATTGGTTGCCTAAACCACTCGATGACAGAGAGCTTAGGAATATATTTGGATCACACCACTTTAGTCCATAGTGAGTTCCCTACTGATAGATTCCATAGGTTCCTTCCAGCCAATGCTCTAGCAATGATACAAAGATCTTTTACACCCCAACCACCTAAATCTTTGGGATTTGCTAGAGATGACCACTTTTCTAAATGCAACCCCTTGCAGAGTTGTTGCTAGCCCATAAGAAATGACTACTGAGTTTTTTTATCTTATCAAGGACACCTTTGGGAATGGTTGTGATCGAGTTCCAATAGGCTGGTATTCCTTCCAAAACAGATTTAAGTAAGACTAGCCTACCTCATCGGGAAAGAGTTCTGAAAACCCAAGAGTCAATTCTCGATTCGACCTTTCGAATAAGCTAGGCCCAATTTGATTTATTGTACTTGTCAGGATTAAGATGAAATCCCAAATATTTAACCCTTTCATCCATCGATTTACATTAGATAGGAAAAATACGGAGAAAGGAAGTAACCTCAGCCCCCAAACAATGAATGTTTAATAAACAAGACTTTTCTAGATCAATCTTCATGCCCGTTGCCTTAAAATATAGTTATAGAGTTTTCTTGAGGGAAGAAACATCCCTCAAAGAGCCATAGATACTACAACAGATGTCATCGAAGAAGAGAATATGAGAGATCATCTTTGATGCTGTCATTTTTAGACCTCTTAATCACCCTTCAATTCTAGCCTCTTTTATCAGTTTGCTTAGGGTGTCTGCGATGATTAGGAAAAGGAAGGGGGACAAAGGGAAACCTTGGCGTAGACCCTTGGAGGCTTTGAAGAAACGCAAGGGAAATCCATTTATTAGGACCGCAAAGGAAGCACTATTCTAAAAACCCATTATCCAATTTATCGATTTGAGGTTCATGCCCAATTGTATGAGGACTAGCCGAAGGAAGGTCCAATTAACAGGTTCATAAGATTTTAACAGGTCCATCTTTAGGAAGGCAACTTTGAGTTGATTTTTTTTCACTGAATGAAGAGATTACTGTGAAATGGCCACTGCGTCATGAATCATCCTATTTTGAAGAAATCCAAACTGGTCATCGCCTATTACCTTACTAAGGATTGGCCTTAATTTACACACAATAATTTTTTAAATCAGATTATAGGTCACATTGAATCATGAGATTGGGCGGTAGTCCTCGAGTGATTCGATGTTCTGCTTTTTAGGAATGAGGCAAAGGAAGGTTGAGTTTAGCGTTCCATAGATCCTTCCCGAAGATTGAGACTCTTTGATCATGATAAGTAAGTCTTCCTTTAAGAGGTCATAGAAGAATTTGAAAAACTCCACTGAAAACCCGTCCGGACTCGGGATTTTACCACTGTGCATTGAGAAAAGGGCTTCTCTTACCTCTTCTGCTGAGACTTCTTCTAGTAGGATTTGGTTCATTTCCTTAGAGAAAATGGGATGGAATTTGACCACTACTTGTAGGATTTCTTGGATAGGGCAACATTCTGGGGCCGTGAAGAGGGATTCAAAGTAACGGGCCCCCGCCTCTGATTTTTCCAGAAAGGAGCCGACCCTAATTCCTTCTTCATTCTTCAGCTCCCAAATAATATTTAGATTATGTCTTTGGTTGGAAAAGTTATAGAAGAATTTGGTGTTTTTATCCCTGACTTTTATCCAAAGGGCTCGACTTGTAGTCTCCATTCCTCTTCTTCTCATTTTAACCACTCATTGTGTTTTTTTTCCATACACCTAAACTCCTCCATAAGAGTCGAGCTTAGGGTTTCCCTATCCAAACTGGAGCCAAGTCTGGAAAGTTCTTTTTTGAACTGAGTAATCTCCTTTTTCTTTTTAGCTTTCCATTTAGGGATCCAAGTCTTTTTTGCAGCTTTGGTATTCTTTAGGTTTTTCTCTAATTGTATTATTAGAGGCTCCTTACTCTCGACTTGTAGCTTCTCCCATGTTGAGGTAACAATGGTTTGGAAGTCAGGGTCGTCAAACCACACTTTATTGATTTTTAAAGGTGAGGGAGGCATCGCTAAGCTGGAGCTCCATCTCAATGAGATAGGGCCAGTGGTATGAACTCCCCCCTTCTTCTGCTTCTGATAAGAATCTTAGACCCTTTTCCATAAAATTTTCTGAAACTAGAAAACTATCAAGTCATTTTGCAACTTCATATTTTCCTGTTCGAAAATTTCTCCACGTTGGCGAGAGCCTCACTTGTTCCACATCCATTAGATTAATGGATCCGAGAAAAGATAGAAAAAATCCTCGTTGATGATCCTCTTTTGGAGAGGGCCCCCAAATTTCTCTCAGAGAGAGAGTGAAATTCAAACCCCCTTCGATGAGCGTAAAAAGGTCATTAAAAATTCCTTCATTTTTCAGGTCTTCCCAGAAGGGAATTGTTTCAGAGTAAGGGTTGTAGATAATTATAATAAAAAAGGTGCAATCGACATCTTTATGTTTTAGGTTCATAGAAATGGTGGAAAGTGTAGATGACGTAGAAAGGGATTTAAAAGTCGGACTCCAACCTGTCAGCAGCCCAACGGATAGACCTTCAACATCTACCACACTAAAGGTCGAGTCTTTTAACCAACGGATTATAACCTTTATAACTTCTTCCCCTTTACACATCATCTCCTGTAATAAAATAACATCAAGGTTAAGGCTCATGAGAAACCTTTTGAGGGCTAGTTTTTTCTGGGACCCCCCTACCCCTCTTTCATTGTAAGAGAGAAGGATCATTTTTTCAGAGGGAAAAGGGCTTTCCCCGCTCTAAGATCCCTTGTGATCGTAGCCTGCGTGCATTTCCTAATTTCAGTTGCATCCAGTTCTTTCGCTTTCGAGATATGAGATTTTCTTCTTGCGGTGGTCGCTTGAGGGATGTCTAAGGCTAAATCCCCTTTGAAGGAGAGACTTCCTTAGGTTTATCTTTTGATCTCAATGTGTAGCCTTTGGAGGGGTGAGGGGGGAGGGGGGGAGGCAAGGTACATGGGGGAGGGAAGGGGGGAAGGACTGAGGGAAAGTTTAGAGCTAAGGGAGGGAAAGGGGCCATAAGGGCTAGAGGGGACTAGGGTTTTCAACTCGGTTGGAGCATGGGTAGAATAGGGTTGAGGAGGGGGGAAAAGCGTTTCAACAAGAGGAGAGGAGGGAGATGGAATAATCTGGGAGTCCACAATTTCAGTGTGGGGAGAGGGGGGATCAAGGAGAGAAACCAAAGGCGTGGGCGAGTGAACCAACCCCTTTGAACCGACATGACTCTTAGAATAAATAGTCTCATGCAAAGGAGATGATAGAGAAATAGGATATATGTGATCATACCTGACAACGCGGCCTGGCAGACTAGATTGTCGATTTCTTTGTTGGAATATTTGAGAGTCCCTAGATCATTGTTAACTTCCTTAGAGTCTTCTGTCGAGACCACCTTGACCTTCTCTGATCTGTTGCATGTGGATTTCCTTGCCCAAGTTTTCCTTACAGGAAAGTTTCCCAATAGCAATCACGTGCAGTCTGCTTGTAGGTACCCAATTTCATGGCATGCATGGCACCTGAAGGGTATTCTCCAGTAATTCACCTTTTGGTGCCATGTAATGTCTCCTAGGACTAGGTCTAAGTTATCAATAAGAACATCTTTGACATTCATCTCAACTTGAATCCAGGCCTAGCGCTTGTCTTTTTTAGAGACCCAATTGGGTTATAATCCCACAAAAGTCCCTAATTTATCTCCAATTACTTCTAGAGCCTCTCTGGTCCAAAAGGCTAGTGGGAGGCCTGGTAGTATAGCCAATGCCTTCATCTAGGAGGTTGGTTCATGATCCAACTCAAATTCTGTTGTCCAGAGCTTAAGCACTAGGCATGATGGCCCCCAAGACCAACTACCTCTCAACAATTTTTCGCTATCTGTTGTTGATTTGCAAAGAAAGGAATTCCATCCTTTGGCTAGGACGTGAGCTTCCAAAAAATACCTTAGAAACATGGACCAAATTTGATCTAACCAAGACCGCATGCCCTGGTGTCCTGGCATCTTGCCTCTGAACCTTCCAACCAAAAGTTTGCCATGGAAATTTGTTATGCTCAAAACTTCTAGATCTCCCCCTACAACCATATTCATGTGTCTGCGTTTTCCCCGTATGCACTTTGTTGTCTTCTTCACGAGGATTTTTTAGATTCTTCTTATGGGTGTACAGTGGAGCATCAAGAGGCCCATCTTCCGAGCTTCTTTGGGAGTTGGGAGGGAGAAATTGCTCTTAATATTTGGAACATGAGAGTCGATCCTTAGCACTAGACACGTCTTTTGGGTTTCCCTTAGAAAAACTGCTAACTAGGGCTCTGCCTTCTTAGTTTTGTCCATGCTTCACACACGCAGGAGTAAAGACCCTTCCCTCCTGATTTGAAATGTAAAGAGGCTATGTCGAGGGGGATAAATGAATATCTAGATCCAAGAACTCCTCAAGGGAAGGGAAGGCTCGACCACGTGATGGACTTGGCTCGTAATCCACCTCCTCCTCCTTGGATTCAGCCATCTGGATGCACCTTGTACTTGAGACTAACCTCAAATTTGGAACATGGCAAGAGATCAAATGTATTGCCGATAGAAGGTGATGGGGGATAGGGAATAGGGTATGAGACATGTGACATGGCTGCCGAAAAGGGGTAACTACAATCGGGAAAGGTCACGGGAAAGGGGGAGGGCCTGCGGCCCTAGCTCCCACGCTTACTGGCCTACGACCATATGTACTCGCTCCTCCAACTATAAAACCACATACTCTCTATTTACTTTCATGGACCAAGTTTGTTTTCACTGTTAAGTTAAAAAAATTCAACCAAATTTGGGGCTCCAATTGTCCTAGACACAATTTATACCTCATTTTTTGCTTGGCCAAATGCAAATATTTTTCTAGATTCTAGATAAATCATTCATTATTTAAAAAAAAATAATAATTTGTAGCTTACCCACCACCATGTATCTCGTGGGTATTTATTACAGGCCTCTTTCTAGAATTTTAAAAGGCTAGGAATGCAGATTCAATTATCTTGGGTTGCTAAATGTCCTTTGCACAAGTGTCGTGGCCGACATAATAATTGCAATGGTCAAACTTGAGTCATGCATGCTATTATTGATTTCCTCAAAGGTTATTATAGTCTACAAAGAAATTCCATCCTAAAGTTGAATCGATGATTTGAAATTCTAGAAATATAGGCATGGTCAACTCCAAAACCCCAATTAATTTATACTTGAGTCTCCTAAATAAAGCCTTTGGAAATTTTGTAATAAATCCATACTGTTATCACACTAAGTCACCTTGGGTCTCTTAGTTTGTTTTTGTTAAAAAAGAAAAATTAAAAAAACCTTAGATTCTTATTTTCTCTTTAAAATGAATTTCTCATCCATTAAATGTTAATTATGATAGGATCCCTTAGGATGACTAAACCTTTGAGTCATAGCTCATGTGTTGACCCGCAATTCAATTTTTGGTCCTTAAACCCTTATGAGCTCATGGTCTATTCTTTTTGTCCCCTCTCGTGATTCATCCCTAGGTTGATACCTCCCATGAAAAGGCTGATGTGACACACCTCTCTCATCACTCATGACCTCGCATGCATACCTCATCATCCCCACTCACCTCTCCAATCATTTTTTGATTTGGAGAACGCTACCCACTCAACAAGCATTTCCGTAGTGCCTGTCATGATTATCATGCACCCACTCCAATTCATGATTTCCACGACTGATACCTTAACCCTTGTTTTCAGTGCCTGAAGTCGGTTGAAATGCTTTCAAAAGATCTTGCATTTATGATCCTTGGTAATGGTTTATAAATTTGAAAAGTTCAGCAGTGATGCGCTACGTAAGTTTGCCAGTTTAGTTCAGATGATTGCTTGTCCACTAAATCCGATGTTGTGAGAGATTTCAGGGCTGAAGTTTCCTCAATCTCACCCTAAGTTCGCACTGAGGAGCTCAACAGTTGTCGACTTCATAGGTATCCTATGCAACCTCCTTCTCATATTAATTTTCATAGGAGATTTGTGCTCGAGTTTCGGTTTTCTAAGCTTGCAGGGTAGTATGGGAGCCATATTTGTATTCTTGTAAACATCTTCGCTCGTATCCATAGTCTGATTATTGTGTTTAGTCATAGCCTTTGAAAGTCACAGGCCTAAAATAGCCCATCCTCTGTGTATGCGTTGTGCTATGCAGAGGCGCTGCTCAAACCTCTTTGATTATCCTTGGCTTCTTTTCATCCTGTACGAAGAGTCAGTTCGGAATTACTTCCTCATAGTCTACACTCTGAAAACCTGTATGAGCCCGAAAGTCCATTTCTCATAGCCAAGTTCATTTTCTAAGCACTGTTAATTTGGAGGGCCATCCTTGTGCTTTTGAGACTTAAATTGAAGTTTTTTGGTCAATAACATCCCTTACAGCTTCTTAAGAACCCTCTTTTTGAGTCATGGAGAACCCTCAGTCGAAGAAAGAACACAAAGGTGGCAAGATAGTTCGAACAGAACCTGTGGACATGCGCCTTTTTGACACAGAACCCATGGCAAGGGAAATGTTTCGAAGAGAAGGATGCCTCTCTTTCTGCCAGAACATGCAGAGAGGCCACTCAGAAGTAGCAAAACAATTTGCACTAAATTTTGATGGCAAGAAAACTAGAGTTGTAGATTTGGAATTTGAGGTGACTGAAGCCTCCATCTCAGCTGCAACAGGGATTCCCATTTCAAGAGAAAATTGGTTCAAGGCCATGGTATTGATTTCACCTTTCATTAAAGATCTTTTCAATCCTGAATACCAAGCCAATGATTTATCTAAGAATGTGCCAAGGAACCAGTTGATTGACTAGTTTGATAGAATGTTGAAAATCATACATAGATATTTTAGTTGTGAAGGGAGATTTAACACCCTGTACCATTACCACATAAGGTTGTTGCATTTTACTGGTAAGGTTCAGATGAATATTCCATATTACCTGCTGAGAAGTATAGGTAAAATGGCAGATAGGGTGAAATCCAAATCCAAGGATGTGGACTCCAGTCTTTTCCACTCTAGACTTATCAGGATGCTTGTCTCTGAAGAGTTGGGAATGAAATAGATCTCATGGGAGAATTTTTTGGTCTCTTCTCACTTTAAGCTGGACCCAACACCTACCCCCCAATCACAAATTGCAGGCTCTTCATCACCTACCAGTACTAAAACAAGGATCAATAAGAAGAGAAAGGGAAAAGCCCATGTTTCAGAGATCAATAAGCAGGTCAGAGAAGCTGAGGAGGAGGTCTGTCCTTCCCCACACAAAGATTTCTCACCACCACCTCCACTAGGGTTAGAAGAAGTTCCATCTTCTACCAAGGTGACATCAAAAAAAGGGAAGAAGCTTCTCTTTCCCTCTCCTTCTCCAACAACTGAAATCAAAGGTAAAAGACCTTTCACCAGGTCATCAATTCCTAAGGGGGATTTCAAAGGACAACCTTTACAAGAAACCCCTGAACAGAAAATCAGGGGTAAAGGTACCAAAATACCTTTGGAGAGGGAAGATGAAATCCCTGTGAAGGATTGTAAAAAACCTATGAAAAATAAAGAAAAGGCTGCTGTGCAAGAGAAGATGCATAAAGGAAAGGGTTTTGAGAATACTGATGAAACATGCAAGGAAACTCCTATACAGATGGAAGAAAAGGATGAGAAGAAGCCTGCTGAGACTGCACATGTCTCCAACCCCCTTGGCAGCCTGACCTACAAAAGACTTATTAAGTAGCCGAGGGATGCAAGGAGAGAAATATCTCATCTCAAAGTAGAAGACATGGTCCACTTGGCTAAGATGGATGAGCTCATGATTGTCTACAACCATACCCTAGACTTGGCAAGGTTCACAGCGAGAAAGGCTCTGCCTCTTTGTAAACAACTGAAGAATCTTTACAGACATAATAGGGGTCTCCAGGCTCAGAACAGGAAGCTAAAGGCAGAAATGAATCATTTCCAAGATGAAGTAACCCAAAATAATTTACAGGTGTTGGTTGAGGCTGCCATTGAAGATGACAAACCAATAGCTAAGGAGAGCACAACTATATTGAAGAAGCCTACCAGTGTTAAGAAGAAGAAGTCTACTGAGTTAGTTCAAGACACTCTTTCTACTAGGAAGAGTGAGAGGCTAAGTGTTAAAATGACAAAGTAGCTGGTAGTGGTAAACCCCATTTTTGAAAGTTGTTCCTTCTTGGGAAGGTTAACTGATATGCACATATTAATTTTTTCCACCTATATAGGCTTCTAGGTGCTTAGCTATATGAATTTTGGAATTTTTGCCAAGTACTAGTTTCACTCATTGGTAAAAGAACCTAAGTAAATTGATTTGTCATCATGGAAGGACACAAACAACTCTACACACGTTCAGGAGTCAAAGACGCTGCATTTTGGCATATCCACCCAAACCCTTATGCAGATGCAACATAGGTGGCGTTGCGTAATATTTTACAGAATGCCGAATTGTTACACAGGCGCTATCCACGGGCGCTGCATAATATATTATAGAGAGAAGGTTTACACACAGGTGCTACTCAATTTTGCAATAGAGGACAAATGTAGCCGCATACATGCAACACAGGGGCGCTACCTTCTCTCCTTATTCCATTCTAGGGGGCACTACACAGAATTGCTACCCAAGGGAGTAGCTAGCAAACACCAGGGATCTAGGAAGACTAAGCCAATAGTTTTGGATAAGTTAATAATGGAATAAATGACAGAAGTAGCAGTTGGTGTGTAGGGGACAACGACAAGCTCCAAAGAGACACATGGTAAAACATGAGCTGAGAAGCAAAAGATGATCAAAGAAGTTAGAAGCATGATTGGGTTTAGTCACCAACACTTCCCTGTTTTATAACATAGGCTGTTATCTTAGTTGTTAGAATAAATAAATGTTCTGATATTTTTAAGGAAAAGAGGCCAGCTTGTACCTCCAGTTGTTGCCTCCCTTTCTTGCTATAAATAGATAGATGAGTTGCTTTAATGGGTTCGGATGGGTAGAGCAAGGCTCCCAAGAAACTGTAATATTTTTGATAAAGTGACTGTGATCTAGTATGTACTGGACTTAAGTCTTTTTGACTAATAGAAATCAACTCCTATTTCAGACTATTTGCTTCTAATGCTAAATGTTGATATTTGAATGCTTCATATGGATGACTGTGGTAATGATATGATGGATGTTTGATCATTTTATTGTCATGGTGTTTATTTAGCTCCTTAGTTTCTAATTTCAAGAAGATCTTGTTTTAAGAAACTTTCTTCCTTTGGGATTTTGTGGACCTGATGTTTGCAGTAGCTCTTACATTCTTCTCATTCAAGTCTTCCTTTTATCCACATTTACTCCCAAACTACTGGTTCAAATTAGCCAAGACCTTATTTTCTGTTACATGTTAGCCCTGCTTCTGAGTGAGGATATTATCATTCCGAGTTTTTCCATTCGACCTTTCAAAAAACATTCATACTTTCACATATCACCTGATGGGTACTGGGCTTACCTTCCTTGCAATCAAAAGGTGACTCCTAGTGCTAACACATACTATCCATGCTCCTTGCCTCAACAACTCGGGATTTTTTCATGTATTCATGGAATGAAACCTATAGCGAGGATTTGCTTGCATATGTCGTTGTGCCCAATGCAATAGTTTCAATGTTGAAACTTGAGCCTTGTATATTGTTTTCCTTTGATTATATTATCAACTGCAAATGAATCTCATCCTAGAATTGCGCTGACAATTCCAAATGGTTCAAATATGGGCATGGTCTAGTAAAAACCAATGCTTCATTGATACTTGGAACTGTTGAATAAAGATTTTCATATTTTATGTAAAAAATTCTCTGGACCTATTGTTGTATCATCATGTGAAAGCTACAACAAGGATTTGGTGCACATTTTGGCCTTTAAGCCTCTTGTTGGTTTTTGATACTTGTGTACAACAAAAAGAAGTAGGCTTTTTTTTTCCCTCTTAGAGTGAATGATTTACCTTAATTTCTTGTTTCTCTATTCCATGTGTCCAATTGTAATCAATGCAGTTAGAGAGGTGTGCAACCTATGGTTGTTTGTGTTGAAAACTACATAAGACTTTGTCCATGTGTAGACTAGTAGTCTTCAAATCCAATTTATTATTGTTTTATATCCATGTGTAGAGTAGTAGTCTTCATTTTTGTTTTCATAGATTTTATAATACATAGAAACCATTCTCTTTCAAAGCTGAGTGTTTTTCCTTTTGTTTGTTTGTTACCCTTGCCTAATTTTGGAATTGTGAAGATGTTGAGGCCTAATAATAAAAACTTGAAAACTCAATTCTGTCCAAAGTCTAGTTTGAAAAGTAAGAATTAGCTTTTGGGTATGTTTTATATTTTTAGTACCAATTGGTTCATGGGAAAATTACATCTAGCTTATTTATTTCAACATTGCTTCTGAAATTTGAAGACTTGAGAACTAAAAGTACCATTATCTCTTTTCATTATTGGATGGCTTCAAATATATATGTAATATTTTTGGTTTTATGGGGAATCTGAATTGAACATGGTATATGTATCCTCTTAGCCTAGCCTACTTCTATAGCACCATCGATTATATCGGATTTATTATCGGATCCGATGGTTGAGGCTCCTCGCGATGGGCACCAACCTTTCCCCCCGGACTTGCTTTCCTCATGACCACAAGATGCGACCTTGGGACCACTTCCTGGGTGCTTCGCGACTTTGTATTTCAGGAGTCTCCTCATCGCTCGCCTCGAGATCTCTCAATACTCGAATCGATGAAATCTCTAAGAAATGGGCGCTAGCTCTTTTCCTGGGCCTGCTTAATGTGACCTCTCTTATGACTTGGGGCCCAACTTCCTAGTGCTTCGGGACTTCGCGTTTCGTGAAGTCGGAAGTTATCTTACCTTCCCTCTCCCGATTTCTGAACTCCTGCATCAGATCAACGACTCACGAACTTCCGCGATCGGATGATCCAGATCCGCTTCGCATTTCAGGACTTCACTCCTCGGGGATTCGGGATGATGCGCACCTTCCTCGCTTCAAAATTCCTGAAGTGGCATTCTCTGCTTTTCGGATCTGGCGCCACGCGTCCTATTGGATCGGATGACCTACGTTGACCTCAGACTTCGGGCTTTGGCCACTTCAACACTTCGGGGTTCGACCACTTAGGGCCTTTGATAAACAATTTTGACATTATTTCGAAGTCCTGATTCCCGATTCCTGTGAGGACTTTCCATTGCTGATCGATTTGCTTGATGGATCCGACAGCTGGGACTGAGCCTGTGCTTGATTGGATTTTCGCCGACCAGATATGTGCATGCATTTGCACAATCATGCCTCGACTTTGGATGAAATACATTTGTGGGTTTTTGAGCCCACTTCTTTCGCATTTGGTCACCCAATGGCCAAATCCAAAGGAAAAAATCCCCTTGCAGAAATATGTGATAACACTTTGAACAAACCTTTCCAAAATTTGGATGTAAACTCTGGATCTCTATCTGAAAATATTTCCTTAGGCACTCCATGTATCCTAGAAACTTATTTCATGTAGATATTTACAATATTTGTGTCCTTGTGTGTTGTCTTTACCGAAATAAAATGTGTTGCCTTAGTCAATTTATCCACCACCACCACGATGGAATCATGTTTCTTCACTGTTCTGGGTAGCTTTGTAATAAAATCAACCATGACAAGTTCCCACTTCCATTCCATAATGGGCAACGGTTGTAGAAAACCTGCTAGGTGCCTATGCTCTATCTTCACATTTTAGCATTCTGGGCATCTGACTATGTAATTAACCACTTCCTTTTTCATTCCCGACCAAAAGTATTGGCTTTTCACAACTACAATTGTTTTCTAATATATCGGGTGCCCGACATATGGCACATTATGCATTTCCCTCATAACTACATTTTTCATCTCATTGGAATTCAAAACATATACTTTTCCCTTGTACATGAGAATTCGTTCTTCTTTCAGCTCATAAATATTAAATTTTTGCTGAAAATTTCCTTGTTGTAATGTTTCTTTTATTTTTACATACTATTGATCTGAATTTTCTGCTGCAACAATTTTGTCTTTTAGATATGTCATGTACATGATGATGCTGCAATATGCACTTCATGAGCTCTCCTGCTGAGTGCATCAACCACTTGATTTTCCTTTCCATTTATATGCTTAATTTCAAAGTCATATTCACTCAGAAATTCCAGCCATCTAGTTTGCCTAGAATTTAGTGTTGGTTGTCCAAACAAATGTTTCATACCACAATGATCTATCCTTAACTTGAATTTCTTACCCATGAGGTAATGCCTCCACATTTTTAATACATGTATGATCGTTGATAACTCTAGATCATGGGTGGCATAATTTCTTTCATGCTCCTTTAGTTTTCTGGAGTCATAGCATACCACATGATCCTTTTGACTAAGGATTCCACTGAGCCCTTCCTTGCATGCATCGGTGCACATAAAAAAATATTCATATGAATATGCAATCTTCAATATTGGCACACTTGTCAATATTTTCTTCAACTGCTGGAAGCTTTCTTCACACTTGGAATTCGATTCAAACTTCACTCCCTTCTTTTGCAAAGAAGTGACTGGACTTGCAATCTTTGAGAATCCTTTTATGAATCTTCGGTAATAACCTGTAAGACCCATGAATGATCTAACATCTATCACATTCTTAAGCATTGGCCATCCTCTAATGGCCTCTATCTTTTTAGGATCCATTGCTACCCCATTTATTGAAATTATATGCCTCAAGTAGTGCATCTTCTTTTGGTAAAATATGAACTTATTTAGCTTAGCATATAGTTTATGCTCTCTCAAAACTTGCAACACCATTCTTAAATGATGGTCATGTTCCTCTTCTGACTTAGAGTAGATGAGTATATCATCTAGGAACACAATTACAAACTTGTCCAGGTACTCCTCTGAACACTCCATTCACCAAACACATAAAAATGATTAGGGCATTTGATAACCCAAATGGAACAATCATGAATTCATAATGCCCATATCTTGTCCTAAATGTTGTCTTGTTGATGTCTTATTATTTTATCCTTACTTGATGATAACCTGATCTCAAGTCAATCTTGGAAAATATTCTTGCACCTTTCAGTTGATCAAACAAATCATCAATTCTTGGAAAAGGATATTTGTTCTTTATGGTGACCATATTCAGTTGTGTGAAATCAATGCACAACCTTAAGGTTTCATTTTTCTTCTTTACAAATAGCACGGGGCTCCCCAAGGTGACACACTTGGGCGCATATACCCCTTCTTTAACAATTCTTCAAGTTGCATTTGCAAATCTTTAAGCTTTGGTGTGCCCATTATGTAAGGTGTCTTGGAAACTAGGGCAACTCCTGACACCAAATCAATAGAGAAATCAATGTCTCTCTTTGGTGAAAATCCCAGAATTTCTCTAAAAACATCTTCAAAATCCTTTAAGATCGGATGATCTTCAATGCTTATCACTTTATCTTTGGTTGCCTCTTCCATATGGGCTAGAAAAATCTCTCTAACAACTACATCTCTTGGAATGCCCTGAATCTTTCCTTATTTCCCTTCTTCATCAAGACATGTGATTGTCTTGTTATAACAATCTAGGATAACATGTTGTTTTTCTAACCAATCCATGCCAATTAGATAATCATTTGAACCCAATGGTATGATGCTTACATCTACCTTTGTGCTAACTCCATTGATGTCTATCAAACAATCTTTAACCAACTCATTGGTTTTTCTCTTAACTCCTGTGGGTAACTGAACTAACCAAGATTTCTTATGCTTACTCCTTTGCAAGTGAAATATTTCAACAATGTTAGCATTTATGTAACTATGGCTAGCTCCAGAATCAATCAAAATTGATATGGGTTTGTCATCAATCTTACCTTCCACTTGAATCATGGGGGATTGATATTCAATTTTCTTGTTGTCTAAGGCTGCATAAATTCTTGACATGTTTTCTCCCATGTCTTCCACTGTTCAACCTCCTAAATGTTGTGGACAATCCTCATTCTTTTTCCTATGTGAGGATAGTCCCTATATAAGTGATTTCCCTCACATCCCCAACATTGAAAAAGTTGTTGCATTGGCCTTTTCCCAAATGAATTTGTAGTCTTGTGCTCATTTTAGGCTGCTTGACCTAGCTGATTTGTCTGGGAATTATTTCTAGAAAAAGGGTGGCTAAAAACCTTTATGCTTTTGATCCTTTTTCCCTTTCATCTTGTCATTCCAAGCCTTTTGGAACATTGGCCTTCCTTTGCTTTGTTCATAAAGGTGTCTTGCTCTCCTTATGGCTTCCTCCAAGGTTTTAGGGTTATCATATTGAATCTTGTCACTGTAGAAGGTGGGTAACCCACTTAGAAACCTTTGGATTTTGACCTTCTCATATTTGATGAATTCTGCATACTTCAACAATTCAAAGAACCTCTTTTCATATTCGTCCACTGTCATGGTTCCCAACTTGAGTTCAAAGAACTCTTTCATCTTTCTTTCATAGTAATGCTCGAATAAATATTGCTCTTGGAAATATCCTTTGAACTGGCTCCATGATATTCTCTTCTCATCGAGATTGTTGGCTTGCTTAAGTTGATCCCACCACATGGTTGCCTTTCCTTGCAAACGGTAGGTGGAAATTCTAGCTTATACCCGAGAGGGGTAATCATGTAGCTGGAAATATTTCTTCTTTTCCAACATCTATACCTCAACCTTTTCTCCTTTTCTATTCTCACCATTGAAAGTCGGTGGCTTAATCTTCCTAAGTTCACCTTGCAATATGTTTTCCCCGGGCCTTCTTCTTTGCCTCTTAACAGGAGACACACTTGGGATCCTCCATGGCCCTGAACATGCATGAGTTATTCTAGTGGATTTCCTTGGAGAATGATGGTGCCTACTCATGCTTTTGGACTGTCTATCATTTCCATGATCATCCCTTTTGCTATGGGATCTATATGTTGAAACATGTATATCACTAATTGCTTGTTTGGTTCCAGAGTCCTTGTTGACTTTCTTATGTAACATGTTTAAGCTTTGAAGTATCTCCTCCTGATCCTTCATAATCCTTTCATTATCAGCTCTATAACTCTACACTTCCTTATGCAGGCTTCTCATAGTGATATGCTCCTGCCTATCTCTTCTTCCATTTGACTTTGTCTCGACATTCCCCATGCTGACATGAAAACCTCTATTCTCTTCCTTGGGGCTATAAGATACCAGATCATCCTCCACAAATCTAGTCCTCATATACGAACCAAAGTTGACTTCCTATAACTCTAATTCTTCATGAAATGTGCATGCAATAATTATTGTTAGAAATATGCATAGCATAAAACATTTCATCATAGAGAATATATCTTAATTATTCGTCAATTTATGAAGGACACATATCATCAATTTCAAATTCTAACTCCTTAGATGCATTCCTCTCCGAAACAACTTCCCAACAACTATACCCATTCCTCAACATGAGTTATGAGTGAAAAGTTACAATAATTACATGCTATAGTTTCCACTCTTTTACTGCTACATAAATCTATTTCTGAATTTCTCACTTCAAAATAGATCATCGACTGACTTGATCATCGACCGTCGGTGATTTCTCGTGGTGAACTTTAACACTTAGCATTTTTTTGACATTTCTCCAATTGATCTAGATTGTTGATCTCATTAGTTTTATAAACCCCCGAAATGAATCTTGGTCATTGATTTTATCAACTTCGTCCAACTCCGTGGATGCCTATACATCGACCATCAACCATCGATCTTTCTTCTTGGAGAATTCCCAACACTTCACCAACTTGCTGATCTGACCATCAGTTGTCGACGGATTTTGATGTCGAACCTCGCACTTAGAAAATTTCGAGAAAAACCCAGGTCAATATGGGTCATCGATTCGATCTATTTTCTAAATGGCCGAAAATGAATCCTAGTCATTGATTCGCTCAAACTTCCAAATGAATGATACCTTATGGATTTTTAAATTTATCATGGCGAATCTTAGTCGTCGATCTCGAGATCAAAGAGAGATCTCGGTCGTCGATTCACCAAACTGCATGTAACTCTACAAACAACCATTAAAACTCAAATTTCGACCATTCCATGTCGAATTTTGATTTGAAACTTTGCATCTTGGCTCCATGTAACCTATTAAACATTTCAGAGTCATTTAAACCTAAATTTTACCCATGAAATTGGGGATTTCACTCTTCTCTTCTCCGCTTTTCCCCAAATCTGTCACATATTAAATCTGCAACAATGAATTTCATCAATTTGCTCTAGTTCGATCCCATACAAGCCTGGTGTTTGAACCAGAAGCTCTGATACCATAATGTAACATCCCCCAACCCAACCTAGGGATATTACGATGTAAAATACTCATAAAAATGAAATTTTTGCTAACTAAATAAATTCATTTACAGTTAACTAATCTTGTAGCTTTCAGCTAAAATTTAAACAGATTTAGCTACTATTTGTAGCCACAAAATAGATTCATCTACAACATGATAAATAGACACATGAATGCATTAAATAGTTCATTACAACAACATATAGATCCTTCTCATTTACAGAGATCATTCACAACAATTTAACTCATAAATACAAGACATAAAACAAATAAACACTTGTCTTTTAACAATGGTTGTGCAACCAACTACTTGGGATAAACGTTCCACCCAACCATAGACTGATTTTTCCAAATCTCAACAGTCAATCACCCTTGAGTTGAGGCTAGTAATCCACAAAAGAGGGTGGTCCCTCACAGTTCCCTCACAACTCATATACTCACAACCCACTGATATCTTGCTATAGTTATCTCGATTTTCCACCAGCTCTCTTCCTCTTGACCTGCCCAACCCAAGGAATGTACCCCTTCACCAATCTTAGTCCCTTAGGCGTCTCATTCATTTATCAGGGTCTCTCTGGCATAGGTAGTTAGGAATCTCTCAGCTGGGAACTCAAGGGAACTTACTGCTAGGAAAACTACCAGCAAACCAACAACAACCACTTGTTGTTACTGGGAAACTCACTCAGGAGTTCACTCTTCAGGCCTGGCAACCTAGTTCTTCAATTTCCAACTCCAAATATGCTCTAATACACTCCAACTTGCTATAGAATTCGCCCTCCATGAATGCACCAACTCCAAGCTCTCTTTCTTCCTCTCTCCTTTCTCCTCATGCACACAACTTGACTAACTAAAATTGTTGTCCCAACCCATACAAATTTCCTCTCTTTGGCTTGCATTTCTTGACTCAACCCCCATGTGCCCAATAAATTTGGGATGTGACCAATCACACCCACCCTCTTACATGCATTCAATGATTGGATTTGGGAACACTCAATAAAAAATTGGAAGGTTCATATATAAATATCAAATTTAGGAAAATGGTTTGGATTAATATACATGGGTAATCCCCCCTTGGACCCCTCTTGGCCATTATCCTAGACACTCCCTCTCTTGTAGATTAATTCATCCCCATCTCTTGTCCATGTCCCCTTAGCAGTTGGCATCACATTTTATTAATAAAACAAGGAAATACAATTCTCATATTACATCACTTGGTTGCTGATACATATTATATCTACATAAGCATTAATTAAAATGGGGATTATAGTGGGTATGTTACAAACATTATCCTAGTCTTTGCATTAGTGGTGTCGAAAAATAACTAAATTTGATAGGTTCTCTTAGAGTAGGGTGGATGAAAATATAGTACCTACATTGGTTGCATTGACATCTCTAACATTGACAATGTTAGTTTCTCTTTCTTATGCCCTTTGATATCCTCATATTTTCATTAGTGTTCTTTATGAAGGTCATGTTGTGGGTTTCTTGTGTGACAGTGGACCCAAGCCTAGTTCTCTGTAACTCATTCATCTCATGTCGAATTGAATCATTTCTCATGCTACTCTATTAATTGGTGGGTTTGGTCACCCATCGTCATATTGGTGTGAGTGTTGACGATGTCTACAAATATCTCAATCTGGCAATTGCTCTAAAAGTAGGGTGGTAGTCAATAATTTGGAGGGAGGATTGTTCTTTGCACTTCCTCCATGGTTATTCTTGTTGGTGTCTAATTTTTCGTATTTAGAATCTCATTTGTTGATTTTGGTAGTGTGGTGGTGTTTTTTGAAGTTATCATTAAGGTCCATGTATTTGAATAATCTTTGGAAATAAGGCATTGTGGATGCTTTAGGGTTTCTATGGATACTTGTAGAGGTAGGATTATGGTCTTTGGAGTTTTATTGTTGACTTGTTAGCTTCTATTTGTCCATTTGAAATAATTTTCTTGTTTTTGGCATTGAAGTGGTATTCATATCATCAATCATATTCTTTAAGGTTGAAGGTGTGGTGTTTTTTTTATAGCTCGCTCCATAGTTGATGTCTTTCAAAACTATGTGAGAAGAAAGTAAGTGGATTTCTTAGAAATTAAATATGCTTTGATCCTTTTGTGGATGGTTTTGTAGGTTTGTAGTTTGTTGTTTTGCTTTTGTTACACTTTGTAGGTATTTTGTGTGTGGGTTTGTTGTCTAGATGCTACTTTACATTGGGTGTAATCATGGTGGGTTTTTGTTGATGTGTTTGTCCTTTCATCTCTTACTTTAGTGCAATGCACTTTGAAAGTCTGGTAGAATAAATTATGTATCCACGACCTAGTGGAATTGGCTTTCCTTGGAAGTGATGGATGTTTTTTCTTTACACACTTGGTCTAGCGTAAGAAGTGGTGATGGTTATGCTTGTTATAGAGATGATAATGCCTATGCATGAATTTGTACTTCCATTCTATGTGGTTTCATGCTTTTGGACAATATGGATGACGAGGCTCGTAATGTATCTAAGGATGGTAAATAAACTTGAGTGTTTGCTT
This sequence comes from Picea engelmannii, assembly GCA_009831015.1. Classification (NCBI taxonomy): domain Eukaryota; kingdom Viridiplantae; phylum Streptophyta; class Pinopsida; order Pinales; family Pinaceae; genus Picea; species Picea engelmannii. The sequence goes on from ML800551.1 coordinate 72,315, forward strand.
CCTTCATGCTCATACGTTTTGGTTCCTACCTTCCTCTATAAGAAAAATGATTGTCCTTTACCTATTTCAAACTCATCTATTGGATTTATAATAATGAATATGTGACAATATTCCTGCTTGCATTATGAGTTAGACCTCCAATCCCTCCAAGACCCCAATTTATTGATAATCAACCATATAGGTGCTTGTCAAAATTTGTTCTAAATTGATTATCGATACTTTGTTGTGGGTGGCAATTGAACTTAAACATTTTGTTACATATGCATGTACTTCCATCCAAAAAATTCACTTGCATGCACCTTGGTCGTTGGTGTGTCTAGCGTTTCGAGGGGGGTTCATTTCAAATAAAAAATAAAATAAAATAATTTTGATGCATCCCTAGCTTCTTAATATAAAATATACCAAAGTGAAAATTTCATGGAAGTAGACAAGTTTTGACAAAATAATAATAAAATTATGTGCTTTCATCTATATGTTAAAAATGACTAGAACTCATAAATGTTTCTATCTTGTTGGTTCCACAACTCTTACACATAGAACTTAGTGAAGTGAAAAATGTAGGCCAAATTATATGAAGGGTTTGACCCTTTTCCTATTTTATGGAACACTGACGAAATAACCTTATTTCGTCCCTTGGATTGAAAAAGAATGAACCACATAGACATTGTTGTATTGATTAGTGCATTTATTCCCAATGGTCCAAGTTTTTATTTTCCATAGAAAAAAAGCTTCTTATATTCATAGAATATACATGTTCCAAACTTACAAAATTGCCTTAGAAGGCTTCCTTCTTGATTTTTTCAAAAAAGATCCCGTGACTACATCCGTCTTACTATTCTATATGCTTACAAAACATTATGTAATTTCTTTGATATCCCTGCACCATTTTCATGTTGTACTCATAAAAGAGTTACATCCAGAATTCCATTGCTTCTATTTCAGTGCATTCAAAGTACTCATAATACCTGAAGGCCCCTCTTTGCAGCCATAGAGCTTCTTTCGAGAGGTCATCTGCTTTTACATCGATTTCTCTCAATATATGTTGAAAAGACAACCAATCAAAGGATTGAAAAGAAAGTCTTATGTCGCTCAAAATATTGGCGAGGTTGATGTTTTGAATGGAGATTTTTCCTTTGGCCTAGTCAATCACCAATTTTGAATCTCCCGTGACCTGAAGCTTCTTGATATCCTTTTGTTTTGTTGTCTCTAGAAGAGTCCATAATGCAATGAGTTATGCTTTATTATTGGACCCTCCTCCTGGAGCATACCTGATGTTAATATAATGGTTATGATTCAAGAATAATACAACTCCTACTCCAATGGAAGGTGGGTGTCCTTGGTTGACACCATCGAAATATCCCCATAGAACGAAATAATCCAGAACAGGGAAGGAGGGAACCCTCTGTTTTGGATTTTTTGGGTCCTCTTTGGTATTCGTTTCTTGTGCCAGTGTTAGGGTTTTAATCACTTATGGCGACATCCATTTATCTTTAAAAAGTGTCGAGTTACGTGCCCACCATAAATTTGCGACCAAGATGCAAGGTAGTCTTGCATATAGTTTTAGAGATCTGTCTTGAATCCACAACTTATATCATTCCTCAAGGGAAATATTATTCCAATATGCACCTACTTTGAGCTTATATTTTATCGTTGTAGCAACCTGACCTGCATAGGGCATGATAAAAAAGGTGGTAGGCAGATTCTGAGTTTAATTTGCAAAGTACACGATGGTTTGGACCATGCAGTTCTTTTTTTCCATATTATCCCAGGTCAACAGTTTCTTGGTTAAGGCCAACCACATCAGAATTTTAAGCGCAAAGGGGACTTATATTTCCATAAAACCTTCCACCACCATTGTGGTTTGGCAATTTTACTTTCCTCCTGCCAGGATCAATACCCCAATTTGGTTGTGAAGGATCTGTCTTTTGGGTTACGGGACTAACATAAAGTGTCATGATTATCTTGGGAGAGAATGAAAATATTTTTGCGTAACTGAGATAATTATAAATTCCATTCAACGTGACCAACCTTCAGGAGACCTAAGGTTGTCACATATTTCCAACCTGCACGCCCTTGAGGCTGTGGGAAACCAATGCAAGCATCATGAAGAGAGTGAATGTTATTGTTCCTTAAGGAAAGGATGCGGGGCAGATATAGTCTGAAATTATTTCCTGCTCCCAACCAAGGATATTCTCCCACCCCTATCTTTTTCCCATCACCTATTTTCCATACCACCCAATCTCCTACCAGGGGGCAAGCTTAAACCAGAGCCTTCCACACTATGGACCCATTTGAGGATTTGATTGGTTGCCTAAACCACTCGATGAAAGAGAGGTAAGGAATATATTTGGATTGCATCACTTTAGTCCATAGTGATTTCCCTATTGATATATGCCATAGGTTCCTTCCAACCAATGCTCTAGCAAAGAGACGGACATATTTTACACCCCAACCACCTAAATCTTTGGGCTTTTCTAGAGAGGACCACTTCGCTAAATGCAGCCCCCTTGTAGAGTTGTTGACAACCCATAATAAATGACTATTGAGTTTTTTGATCTTATCAAGGACACCTTTGGGAATGGTTTTGATTGAGTTCGAATAGACTGACATTCCTTCCAAAACGTATTTAAGTAAGACTAGCTTACCTCCTCGGGAAAGAGTTCTGAAAACCCAGGAGTCAATTATCGATTCCACCTTTCGAATAAGCCAGGCCCAATTTGACTTATTGTTCTTGTCAGGATAAAGATGAAAGAGCAAATATTTAACCCCTTCATCCATCGATTTACATTAGATAGGAAAAATATGGAGAAAGGAAGTAACCTCATCCCCCAAACAATGGTTGGTTGAAAAACAGACTTTTCTAGATTAATCTTCATGCATGTTGCCTTATAATACAGGTCTAGAGTTTTCTTGAGGGAAGAAAAGTCCCTCAAAGAGCCATATCTACTACACCATATGTCATCGACGAAGAGAATATGAGAGACCATCTTTGATGCTGTCATTTTTAGACCTCTTAACCGCCCTTCAGTTCTAGCCTCTTTTATCAGTCTTCTTAGGGTGTCCGCGATGATTAGGAAAAGGAAGGGGGACAAGGGGCAACCTTGGCGTAGACCCTTGGAGGCTCTAAAGAAACCCGAGGGAACTCCATTTATCAAGACCAAAAAGGAAGAACTATTCAGACAACACATTATCGAGTTTATTGATTTGAGGTTCATGCCCAGTTGAATGAGGACTAACCGAAGGAAGGTCCAATTAACACGATCATAAGCTTTTGATAGGTCCAACTTTAGGAAGGCAGCGTTGAGTTTCTTTTTTTTCACTGAATGAAGAGATTCCTGTGCAATGACCACTGCGTCATGAATCTTCCTATTTTTAAGAAAGTTGAACTGGTCATCGCCTATTAACTTACTAAGGATTGGCCTTAATTTACACACAATAATTTTTGAAATCAGCTTATAGGTCACATTTCATCATGAGATTGGGCGATAGTCCTCGAATTATTCGATGTTCCGCTTTTTCGGAATGAGGCAAAGGAAGGTCAAGTTTAGCGTTCCATAGATCCTTCCCAAAGATTGAGCCTCTTTGATCATGAGGAGTAAGTCTTTGTTTAAGAGGTCATAGAAGAATTTGAAAAACTCCACCGGAAACTCGTTTGGACCCGGGATTTTACCACTCTGCATTGAGAAAAGGTCTGCTCTTACCTCTTCTGCTGAGACTTACTCTAATAGGATTTGGTTAATTTCCTCAGAGAAAATGGGTTGGAATTTGGCCACTACTTGTTGGATTTCTTGGATAGGGCAACCTTCTGGGGCCGTGAAGAGGGATTCAAAGTAACCGACCTCTGCCTCTGCTTTTCCAGAAAGGAACTGACCCTAATTATTTATTCATTCTTGAGCTCCCAAATAATATTTAGATTTATTCTTTGGTTGGAAAAGTAATGGAAGAATTTGGTGTCGTTATCCCCGAGTTTTATTCAAAGAGCTCAGATTTTTAGTCTCCATTCCTCTTCTTCTCGTTTTAACCACTCATTGTGTTTTTTCTCCAGACACCTAAACTCCACCAGAAAAGATGGGCTTAGGGTTTCCCTATCCAAACTGGAGCCAAGTCTAGAAAGTTATTTTTCAAACTCCGTAATCTCCTTTTTCTTTTTAGCTTTTCATTTAGGGATCCAAATATTTATTGCAGCTTTGGTATTCTTCGGGTTTTTCTCTAATTGTATCATTAGAGGCTCATTAATATCAACTTGTAGCTTCTTCCATGTTGAGGTAACAATGGTTTGGAAGCCAGTGTCGTCAAACCACACTTTATTCATTGTTAAAGGTGAGGGGGGCATTGCTAAGATAGATCTCCATCTCAATGAGATAAGGCGGTGGTATGAACTCTGCTATTCTTCTACTTTTGATAATAATCTTAGACCCTTATCCATAAAATTTTCTGAAACCAAAAAAATATCAAGTCGTTTCGCAACTTCGTCTCTTCCTGTTCGAAAATTTCTCCACATTGGGGAGAGGCTCACTGGTTCCACATCCATTAGATTGGAAGATTCGAGAAAAGATAGAAAAAATCCTTGTTGACGATCCTCTTTTGGAGAGGGGCCCCAAACTTTTCTGAGAGAGAGAGTGAAATTCAGACCCCCTCCGATGACCGTAAAAGGGTCATTAAAAAATCCTTCATTTTTCAGGTCTTCCCAGAAGGGAATTGTTTCAGAGTAAGGGTCGTAGATATTTATAATAGAAAAGGTGGAGTCCATGTATTTATGTTTTAGGTTCACATAAATGGTGTAAAGTTTAGATGACGTAGAAAGGGATTTAAAATCTAGACCCCAACCTATTAGCAGCCCACTGGATAGACCTTCAACGTCTACCGCACTAAAGGCCTAGTCTTTTAACGAGGGGATTATAACCTTTATAACTTCTTCCCCTTTACACATTGTCTCCTGTAATAAAATAACATCAGGGTTAAGGCTCAGGAGTATCCTTTTGAGGGCTACTTTTTTCTGGGACCCCCCTACCACTCTTGCATTGTAAGAGAGAAGGATCATTTTTTTAGAGGGGGGAGAGCTTTCCCCACTCTAAGGTCCCTTATGATGGTAGTCTCTCTACCTTTCCTAATTTTAGCGGCATCTAGTTTTTTAGCTTTCAAGATATGATATTTTCTTCTTGTGATGGTCACTTGAGGGATGTCTAAGGCTAAACCCCCTTTGGAAGGAGAGACTTCCTTAGGTTT
>ML800551.1:78039-106837 GCA_009831015.1 Picea engelmannii
CGAGGGAAATTTTAGATCTAGGGGAGGGAAGGGGGGCATAAGGGCTAGAGGGGACTAGGGTTTTTGGCTCGGTTGGAGCATGGGTGGAAGAGGGTTGAGGAGGGGGGGAAAGTGTTTCAATGAGAGGAGGGGAGGGAGAAGGCACCATCTGGGAGTCCACAATTTCATTATGGGGAGAGGGGGATCAAGGGGAGAAACTGAAGGCATGGGCAAGTGAACCAACCCATTTGAACCAACATGACTCGTAGAATAAATAGTCTCGTGCAAAGGAGATGATAGGGAAACAAGATCATCTATGATCATACCTGAAAGTGCGGCTTGGCAACCTAGATCGCCCATTTCTTTGTTGGAATCTTTGACAGTCCCTGGATCGATGTTAACTTTATTAGAGTCTCTTGTCGAGACCAACTCGACCTTCTCTGATCTTTTGCATGTGGATTTCCTTGCCCAAGTTTTCTTTACAGGAAAATTTCCCAGTAGCAATCTCGTCCAGTCTTCTTGGAAGTGCCAAATTTCATAGCATGCATGGCACCGTATTATCTAGTAATCCTCCTTTTGGTGCTATGTAATGTCTCCTAAGACTAGGTCTAAGTTCCTAATCAGAACATATCTGACATTCACCTCCACTTGAATCCAGGCCTAGCGCCTGTCTTTTTTAGAGGCCCAATTGGGTTCTAATCCCACAAAAGTCCCTAATTTGTCTCCAATTACTTCTAGAACCTCTATGGTCCAAAAGGCTAGTGGGAGGCCCGGTAATATAACCAATACCTTCATCTGGGAGGTTGGTTCATGATCCTGGTTGAATTCTACTATCCAGGGCTTAAGCACCAGGCATGACGACCCCCAAGATCAACTACCTCTCAACAATTTTTTTCTATCCATTGTTGATTTGCAAAGAAAGGAATTCCATCTTTTGGCTAGGACGTGAGTTTCCAACGAATACCCTAGAAACGTGGACCATGTTTTGATCTAACCAAGACCGCATGCCCTGGTGTCCTTGCATCTTGCCTATGAACCTTCCAACTAAAATTTTTCCATGGAAATTTGCTATGTCCGAAATTGCCAGATCTTCCCCTACAACCATCTTCACGTGTCCGCATTTTTCCCATATGCACTTTGTTGTCTTCTTCATGAGGCTTTTCAGATTCTTCTCATGGGTGTACAGTGGAGCATCAAGAGGCCTATCTTCTGAGCTTCTTTGGGATCTGGGAGGGAGAACTTGCTCTGAATATTTGGAACATGAGAGTCTATCATTAGCACTAGACACGTCTTTTGGGTTTCCCTTAGAAAAAATGTTAACTAGGGATTCACCTTCCTGGTTTTGTCCATGCTTCACACGCGCAGGAGTAAAGACTGTGCCCTCCTGATTTGAAATGTAAAGAGGTTGTGTCGAGGGGGGGAGATGAATCTCTCGATCCAAGAACTCCTCAAGGGAAGGGAAGGATCAACCACATGATGGACTTGGCTCGTAATCCACCTCCTCCTCCTCAAAGTCATCCATCTGGATGTACCTTGTACCTGAGACTAACCTCAAATTCGGAATGTGGCAAGAGATCGAATGGATTGCCGATAGAAGGTGACGGGGGACAAGGACCAAGGTACAAGGCACGTGATAGGGTTGTTATAAAGGGGGAACTACAATCAGGAAAGGTCACAGGAAAGGGGAAGGGGGAGGGTCTGCGACCATATGCACTCACTCCTCCAACTATAAAACCACATACTCTCTATTCACTTTCATGGTCCAAGTTTGTTTGCACTGTCAAGTTAAAAAAAATTCAACCAAATTTGGGGCTCCAGTTGTCCTAGACACAATTTATACCTCCTTTTTTGCTTGGTCAAATGCAAATATTTTTCTGGATTCTAGATAAATCATTCACTATTTTAAAAACAATAATAAGTTGTAGCTTACCCACCACCATGTATCTCGTGGGTATTTATTACATGCCTCTTTATAGAATTTTAAAAGGCTGGGAATACAGATTCAATGATCTTGGGTTGCTAAATGTCCTTTTCATAAGTGTTGTGGCCGACATAATAATTGCAATGGTCAAACTTGAGTCATGCATGCTATTATTGCTTTCCTCAGAGGTTATTATAGTCTACAAAGAAATGTCATCCTAAAGTTGAATCGATGATTTGAAATTCTAGAAATATAGGCATGGTCGACTCCAAAACAACGATCAATTTATACTTGAGTCTCTTGAATAAAGCCTTTGGAATTTTTGTAATAAATCCATAGTATCCATGCTCCTTGCCTCAACAACTCGGGATTTTTTCAAGTGTTCATGGAATCAAACCTATAGCGAGGATTTGCTTGCATATGTTGTTGTGCCCAATGCAATAGTTGCAATGTTGAAACTTAAGCCTTGTATGTTATTATTGTTTTCCTTGGATTATATTATCGACTGCAAATGAATCTCATCCTAGAATTGCGCTGACAATTCCAAATGGTTCAAATATGGGCATGGTCTACTAAAAACCAATGCTTCATTGATACTTGGAACTGTTGAATAAAGATTTTCATATTTTATGTAAAAAATGTTCTGGACTTATTGTTGTATCATCGAATGAAATCTACAACAAAGATTTGGTGCACATGTTGGACTTTAAGCCTCTTGTTGATTTCTAATATTTGTGTACAAAAAAAAGAAGTAGGTTTTTTTTTTCCTCTTAGAGTGAACGATTTACTTTAATTTCTTGTTTCTCTATTCCATGTGTCCAATTTTATTCAATGCAATTAGAGAGGTATGCAACCTATGGTTGTTTGTGTTGAAAACTACATAAGACTTTGTCCTTGTGAAGACTAGTAGTCCTCAAAGCCAATTTATTATTGTTTTATATCCATGTGTAGAGGAGTGGTTGTCCTCAAAGACAACTTATTATTGTTTTTATAGTTCATATAGTGTAAATATCTATCAAAATTTATGATGTTGTACTTGGACTTTCTTCACTTTACAACACTAAGTATTAACATTTCATGTGAAATATTGCTTTTATTTGTGTTAGTGGGCTTCTCTAAAATGTACAATGTGGCCTAGGGTTTGAGTAGTCTTGACAATTGCGACAAGAAGCACATAAAATCTTGTCATGTTATATTTAATGCAACCATGTGTGCTTTTAAGTTTGTAACATATCTTCGGTTTTTTATTTTTCATAGATTTGATAATGTGTAGAAACCATTCTCTTTCAAAGCTAAGTGTTTTGCCTTTTGTTTGTTTGTTACCTTGCCTAGTTTTGGAATTGTGAATATGTTGAGGCCGAATAATAAAAACTTGAAAACTCAATTTTGTCTAAACTCTAGTTTCAAAAGTAAGAATTAGCTTTTGGGTATGTTTTATATTTTAAGTACCAATTGGTTCATGGAAAAATTACATCTAGATTATTTATTTCAACACTGCTTCTAAAATTTGAAGACTTGAGAAATAAAAGTACCATGATCTCTTTTCATTATTGGATGACTTCAAAGATATATGTTATATTTTTGGTTTTATGGGGAATCTGAATTGAACGTGGTCCACGTATCCTCTTAGCCTAGCCTACTTCTATAGCACCATTGATTATATCGGATTTATTATGGATGTAGCTCTAGAATTTGAAGACATGGAAACTCAAATTTATTTTAAGCCTATTTACAAAAGTAGTTTTTCCATTAGAATTTGAACTTGTTGTTTCAAATTGGGAAGCCATTAGAATTTGAACTTGTTGTTTCAAATTGGGAATTTTGTATATGCTTTGTACTCTGAGGGCATTGGCATGGTTGATGGTTGTTTGCAAGGCCAATCATATTTCTTAGATTTAATTTATGACTAACTCTTTTATTATGAATACTTGTAAAGTCGATTCCAAGGAGCTACACACTTAGATCTAATTTAGGTGTATTTACAAAAATGAGAAAGATTTATTTTAAGTTTAATTTTGCAATTATGAACACCTATAAATTGAAATTGGCAATGTTTTTTTTGTCCTTGTCTCTTGTTATTATTTGATACCTTGAAATATATATGTTTTTCCTTTGGGTTTATTTCTTATTTCAATTCAATCTAGTCAACATATGCACTGACTATAAGATATTTACATGGAACTAAGACTGTGTTGACGGGGCAAAACTTTCCCTGCAACAGTAAGGGGTACTCTCGAGTGCATGGTCCCAATTAGACTATGCACTGTTTGGTTTAGGAGACCCATCCATAATTTGGCTCGGCCACCATTGCTAGTTATGAGGGTGAAAATGGATAGTTATGCAATGCAAATTTGTAGATACTATGTGACAAGAAATCTAATCTACTGCAAATATATCATATCCTATCTTAGCTAGGAACAAACTATAGTAACCAAATGAGTTATACATGAAACTAAACTCTGTCAGGAACCCCACATAGATAGCTGAAATGAAGGTGCAAAGTTAGAAACATGAGCATACATACATATAACCAGAAAAGTCTAAATTATATTTCTGCATACATTAACAACTCATGAGCTCGGGACTAAAAATATAAGAAAGAATAGCAATATTGTAACCTAACATTGTGTGCATCAGATTAGTCTATCGACAAACATTGTTCTTACCATCCATGTGATCAACATACATTCTACTTGAAGAAGTTCACAACAAAATCAACCACACACACAAGTTCTTATCTCTTTCGAAAACTGGCCCTGAGGGATTCTCAATATTAATCAACACAATATATGTTCTTGAATTAGTTCTTGAGTCTATACAATGCTTGAAGAGCCTCTTCAAAATGGGTCTCTTCTTCTATTTATACCCATTTTCCTAACTGTCTTGTGACTCTTTGTATTCCCTTAAATAAGTTGTTACAAAATTGTTCATCTCCCTTCTTCTTGGTGACAAGTGTACACAGAAAAGACAAAATTGGGAGTAGCTCAGAAAAGACAAATTAGGGAGGCAATTTTAAATTTGTTATTTTGTCTTTTTATGTATCCTTGTCCCGGAGGTATGTTACCCATATTTCCAGTTGATCATGCAAGGAAACTAGTCTTCGGTATGCAATCTCTTCTATACTGGGCCATGCGCATTGCCACGTTGTCATCGAGGGTCTGCATATCTTTCAACAATGTAGTCATGAACGGTTGAACCATAGTATGGAATTTTGTCGGTTGTATGAAGTGTTTTTCTATGAGGTACGTTGTTACTGTGGTGGTTGCCTCTGTGACTCCTCATCTACGACTTGTATTGTCATGTACCTTGTCAACTAGTTCCTCCATTATAAGATTTTTTCCAAGATCATCTAGCTGGGGCAATCGACACAGCTTGAGTATTTCTTGCGTCACTTTGTGTATGCGTGAACAGATTGTTATTGAGCATGTTGTTTCTTTGTCTGCCTTTTGTCATAGTTGTTGGCAGTGATCTAGTGCATATACATCGATTTTTCTTTTCCTGACTGACGTGCGATATAGTTCTGTCGGTGCATCCGAGTTCTCTGCGATCCATTTGTCAATGTTGTCCATGCCCTATTAGATAATATTGAATTGTATGAGCTTGGTTTGAACAGTTCTATGCTAGTTTATTATAATAGCAACTAAGTCGTGGAACATTTGTAGGTGAGCATACATATCGATAAGGGATTCTTCAAGATCGGTCTTGACTTTTTTTGTGCTTGTCTTGAAACTATGGAGGTTGCCCTCGTTAATATTTACCTATCAAAGCTTCTCCTCAAGCTTCCTAATCCTTGCTTCCCGTTCCAAGTTATTTTGGCACAAGTTCCAGGCATTGTCTTCTGTGGCATTCCAAAAAGAGGATCCAGTTGAGGCTATTGCTACTGGATCTTTGCTGACATGTTCTGTCACGGGGATCTGTGTAATGACTGATATCAGGTTTCCCCATGTTACCGAGACTTTCTTCTCTTATTCTCGCATAGTTATTCTTGATGCTTTGTCATATAGGAACTTCCTCGAGTTAGGTACTTCATTAGGCCCGAATGGAGTGTCGAGTCCTAAACTTAGTCTGCTAGCACCAACTCTTGATATCTCATGGATATCAGTGTCCATTGCGACTGTCTCATTGTTTCTAGCTTCTTCATCTTTCTTTCTCTATTCTTCCTCTATTACTTTGTTCATCGCCTCTTTTTTTGCTTTATGTGCTACCTCTGCTATTGTGTCTATCGTTGTTGCATCTGGCGTTGTTTTTTCCACTACTTCATTTTGCTTGGCTTTATTTTGGGAAACTTCCTTTGCTGCGGCTTCTGCTTTAGCTTTGGCTCTGGATTCTTCATTAATTTTCCTCTTTTTATCGGCGATGTTGTTTTTTTTTCTTGTGAACCTTCTCTTTCTTCCTCCTCTTTTTATCTACCAGTGTCTCTTCTTCCTCTGCTGATTCTGAATGTGCAGAAGCGAAAATGGGAGACGTCCTTTCTACTATTTCTTCTCTGCTTTCTTTCTGGTTTCTTCTCCTCTTTATCTTCATGTGCAATCCTTCCTAAAGGATTTACTTGTCTCTTGAAGGTGACCTTGTTGTAATTCCTGGAACTATGATGTACATTTTCCTCTTCCCAAACGTTTGTGGTGTATTCCCAAGGTAAGCCTACCTTATTGAAATGTTCTTTTACAACACCCATTAGGTCATGTCTCCTGAACCTCTCCTTTCCAAAATGATACGAGAGTAAGTTTTTAATTCATCCCATGCTTGCTTGGTGTTCAAAAATGAGTAGACACCGATGTACAGTGGGAGAAGTGGCCATATTGCCTTCTTGCCTCGGTATAACATTCCTTCTACTCCATGGAACATTGTTTGATATGCCACCTCCTAGAGTACCGACTTGTCCAGTATGAACCAAGGGAGGAGATGGGGGGATTTTATGGATCCATACACTCTGATATAACTATCATGCTCCACAAGGTGCCATTTATCCTTGATAATTTTTATGACAATTATTGCCTTGTCAGTGATGCATGGGGCCGGCATGAAAAATATGAAGTCGTACAGGGGAATTAAAAAGTGTTCGCATATCCTCTAGTATTTCATCTTGTACTTGTGCTCCCAGATCACTTTGAAGTGTATGTGAATGGTCTCATCTCATGGTTTCCATTTCCACCCCATATTTGGGTATTGGTGGGAAAAGCACATGATGTCTAAGAGGTAAGAAGACATGTGGAAACTCATGAAAGTTCCCAGCTGAGCTTCTACAACTACAATGATGGCTTCATTCAGGTTAGCTGATAAGATGTCACCCCAGTTAAACGATATTTCTTCATTCGCGTAGTAATAAATCAGAGGCATGTATGAAAGGTAGAATAGGGAGGCATCTATCTCCCCATATAGCATGGATACCATGTACTGATAAGGCCTCCTTAACATTGTCATAGGGTATCCTCCTTTGGGTCTAAGTTCGAATTGTTTGTCTAGATTGTACCATCTGGGGAATGGTTCTTTGGCTGTATATTTGAACTCATCGAGAAGTTTTTTATCCATTTTCTTAGTCCCCTTATTGAAATGATAACATTTGCTAAGTCTTCGGGTTAGAATGATGCTATGGTTCCCCTTCGAGAGTCACAAACGTATCTATTCCCAAATCAATGTGCTTCAATATCCAAGCGATGGCTTCAGTGCAAGGGATTAAAACATTGAGGGTTGCTACTCTAAATATCCCAGATATTATAATGTTCTTGAAGATACTTAATTCATCTTGATCTCCGACGTCAGTGGAGAAGTTCTGCTTTTTGAACATCTGGTACAACCACATTTCCCCATTTGAGTGCATCCCCTTCTTTTTTTAGGAGTCCAGAGGTGTCGTCACACATAGCCTTGGGAGTGTCAAGTTCATCTTCAATATGTCATCCACTTCTAGAGGCCTCGGTGGCTAGTGCTTTTCTAGTCATTTTCTTTCTCAAAAACATATTTGAACCTGCGAAGAAGAGATGGGATCAATATGAAGATAAAATCATAAATAACATAAAATTTAATCTATCTAAGTATCTTCAAATACCGTAGGATTCACTTGAGTTGATGTTGGGTGGACGATTTTCATCCAAAGATGATAGAATGATATCATGCATGGTGGGAAACATGGTGGAAGTTTGGCTTAAAAGATGCTCAAAATTCAAAATCGAAGCTGTGCTTACGAACTATTTTGATGACTATTGGAAGAGTTAGTTTCAAATGCTCTGATGGATGTGGGTTAAGTTAATGGATATGTCTTTGATATGTATCTATTAGGAGAGTTGGTGGCAAGAGATCAGAAGCACACCGATTCAATCATGTGGATTGTGTCGAAGACGTCAACGAAGTTGGAGATAACTTATTTGAGGTGATCAGACAGGTTATCGCTAAGTCTGTAGATGATGAGAAGAGTCGTGTGGAGGGTCGACATAGTTTTTCTTAAGTCTTATGATATATCAGAGGAATTGATAGGAACTCCTCTGATATATCGAGGGAGTAGACATTAAGTGCTCCGAATGGTTATAGCACAAATCAAGGAAGTTTATATGATCGATGACTATCAAACTGGTTTCTGGGAAGTCTCCTGATGGCATCAAAAGTTTTAATACCATGACTACTGATCTACAGAGGGACATCTTGGAAATAAGTTAAGTCTCGAAAGACGTCAAGCCCACGAGGGGTCAGGGTTGTTATCCTTTAGAAAGAAATCTTTGTGATTATCGACCAGTTGTGGATTTAACAGACAATCCCTATATCAGTGATGGGAAAGAAAAAGGTCAAGGAACAAAGGTCCTAGGGTTTTCTCTTTTTTGGGCTTGAGATTGCAGTAGTATTAAGGTTGAATATTTGCATAAGGAGGAGATTTAGAAGCCGAGAAAGAGATGGTATGTGCAAATGGATCTTGACCTCGTCGAGAAATGGAAAACACTTTGGACACATCATGTGTTGTCACTAAATAGATTAGAGTACTGGTACTCTCATGAGTTTCTTATGGTTCGGGAGAATGGTTATATGAGAGTAAACATTGTTGGTTTAAGAAACCTGGTCCTCAGGGAAAATAATAAACCAAATAAATAAAATTAAATCCTAACCCTAGAATATTTTGCTGGTGAAAAGTGAAGTCGAATTAGGGCTTACTTGGCGGTTCGGTGACATGTGTTGAGTAGGTTGGTTGAGGGTGAGGGGCTTCGGGTTGAACTTGTATTTACTTGAAATCTAATCTCCTTCCTTTGGTAATCAACAAAGAAATACGAGTCAGGGGGGGAGGGGGTTCGAGTGCCTCTATATATAATCTTAGGCTAATTAAGCAATAAATGCGATAGGCAGAAAATTTTTAAAAACAATAAAGTTGTTTTGGATCTTGTCGATGTTCATCGGGGGAATTTCCATGAAAGGCGTCAGTACTCATCGTGATAAAAGGAGGCAACTCTTTCTATGGAATCGTATGATTTTTCACAAAGTTGTGCGATGGGATAGTTTTTCAGGGGAGAAAACAAAGAATTCACTGAAGCTTATGGGAATAGTTGGAGGGACCTCCTTCGATGTGCATCAGAGGAGTTGATGGTAACTCCTCCAATGTATATCGAAGGAGTTTTCATCAACTTTTTTGAAAACCAAAAGACTCAACTTTAAAAATTTCAAATTGCTCTGATTTGAAAGATACAAACATGGTTGAGAAGCAGAGCTTGAGGAGTGTGTTTAGAACAAGGGGAAGAATCCATTAGGAAGATAAAATTCAGCGGGTATTCAAATATGGAAAACATAAGGGGCTCCATTTTCTTGGAAGGATTTTGCAAATAGATTATAAGAAAAATGGTGGGTTGTAGTGCCTAACACAACAAACTGGCAGGTCTCGTTTACACACACCCCCCCCCCCCCNNNCCCAATTCCATTGTTGCCAAATGTTGATATGGATGAAGAGTTTCTTATATTGATTTCATTTCTACCACAAGGTTTTCCTGTAACATTAGAATGTGGGAACCAATCCCCCGCCCCCGCCTCCCTTGGGTTGACTCCCTTAAGATCCATTTATAATGCTTTGGTTTCGACCACAAGATTTTATTACAACATTAAAATGTGGAAACCAATCCTTGGTACCCAATTTCAAAGTATTTGTAATTCATGTTAATTCAACCTCCTCTTATACTTACTAAATAAAAACCCCTCTTACTCGTATTCTAGACAAGTTCACTTACGTGTAGATTGATACAAGAAATGCCATAGGCCACATTTTAGTTCGATTTCTTAGGTAGTTCAAAGTCTCATTTACTATTCTAGCTTGTATTCAATGTCTCTTTAAATTGTCCATGGAATATCACTATATTGCCTTAGTATGTTGCAAGTGCTTGTTTAGAATATAAATTACATTATTCTAAACACATTGAATGGTATTGCAACTCTACACTATTCTAGCTTGTAATATTATTTCTTGTATCCTATTTGCTTGGGTATGCATAAATAATTGAATATTTGTTATTCATTTCACCTTATTCTTCCTTTCTATAAACCTTGCATTTTTCCTTAAGTTCTTTCTCTTTCCCCTTGCACTTGGTGTCATAGGTGAATTGCTTCTTATTATGCTTGTTTAAAAGTCTCCAAGTTTAGATATTGATAAGCTTTCTTTCTTTTGTTTCCTTTACCACCATATGTTAAAGTTCTCTTCCTTATGCATCATAATACACAATATGGTCACTCTATATAAAAAGGGTAGAAAGTTGGAGAAGGTACTTTAACTAACTACAAAAAATGCATTTGTAATGGGAGAGCTTGAGCTAGAAGACATTGCCCATGTGGTCTCCAAGTTTAATTTTTTTTGGCTACAAAACATGTGGCATGAACAAACTGTTGAAACAAGAAAGAAAAGACATAAAAGAAAGTGCATATGGCCACTAGCTATCAATGTCCTGGTAATGAATGCCCTTGTTGGATTAAACAACTTCAAGAGAAACATAGGTATAGATGTTAAATAGCCAATAAAATAAATTTCCTTGGAGAGAAACAAAGAGGTAGCAAGGAAGAAACATGTTGGGAAATTGCATTACTTGTAAGAAACTTTTAGAATTCTTTGAAACAATAACATAGATTGAATTCGTAAGAAAACATTGATAAGATTGCATAAAATGGAATAACATATATGAAAAGAAGGGTCTTTGGCATGTGAAGCAAGAGAGAAACATGCAAATGCTACTACAAGGAAAACACCTTCTAGTGGAGGCTTTTGTAAAGGTTTTTAGTGTTACAAGATTGGGAAAAATTATCAAAAAATCCTTTGCTATTGGTAGTAGAGGTTTTTATGGAGGTTTTAACTATAACTTAAAATTACGGGTTGTCAACGGTTATAATAGAGTTTTTTGTTAGTGTACTTATATCAATAATGCACGTCGATGTGCCAAAAATATACCATACACACAAGTGCATTGATATTTGATACACATCGAGGTTCCAAAAATATATTATATGCACTAGTGCATATACTATATTTATAAATCCATGGTGTGTATTTTAACTACTGAAAGCACCAATGCACTTATATTGATAATATGCACTAGTGCACCAATATTTGATAAGCATCGAGGCTCTAAAAATATATAATATGCACTAGTGTGTATTATAATATGTTTGATTCCCATTGCATATTTGATATAATGAAAACATCAATGTATATTACATCTATAAAAGCATTGGTGTGTATAGAACCTTGTCCATTGTTATGTCTTCTAATGATTACGATAACAATAATGATAACGGTAATGGTATCGTTAAAGGGAATAATGCTTTTGTTGTCCTTAGGAGCATCAGTTCTTTTTTTATAGTTATTTGCACTGTGCATAAGACTCATCAAAATGCACTAGTGTGTAAATATATATGAACTACATTGTTGAGTTCAGATGAATACAATGCACTGATATGTTTCAGTGCTGAATTTTTCCACGTTGTGGGTATGTAAATGGAACTTCTTGTTTGTTTTTTTAACAAAAATTCAATGAATTATAAAATCAAACAATTTTTATAATAATGTTGTTCTTTTATATTTTTAATTATTACATTTGGATATAATCATTGCATTAATGTGTTGCACCTTTTAAAGAAATATACTAGCTATTTATACATCTATTCATTGTAACAATGTAAATCATCCATATATTTAATTAGTAATGTTGTAGATTTTAACCTTGTACAATAATTTACTTCAAACAAATTTTCAATAAAAGAACATAAAAGAAACAATGGCAAATACACACATTACACAGAGATTTTTCCCCTAGAAACCCAAACCAGGAAAACCAACATATTCTATATTCATTCACAACATACATTGTTTACAATACAATATACATATAAGAGCCATCGACATCCAAAACCCTAATCCAATGACCTAGATTAGCCAACAACCCTAATTCCTTAACCGGAAAAAGAAAACCATCGGCAAAAAACCATGTGCTGAAAAATTGTCCATAAATGGACACAAAAACCAAGGAATTTGTTTTCGGGGGCGCTGCCCATGCCCCCCTCTTACCCCCTTGCATGCCCAACGCAATGTATATATTATTTCTCTCCATGCAAAGAATATAACACAAACCCAACAAAATGTAACATTTTATGACGTTGGTCAATGCAATAGAATACAAAATCCATTTTGTGATATATGAATAAGAGACCCTTTGTCGTACAAAAGGGGACAACATAGAGGTCCACGATAATCAAAATTTTAATAAATAATCGTTAAAATTATTGGTAACATGTCGTCATCCAATAGGAATAATATGCCGAGATTGAAAAAAAATGTTTGATTTTCATAGACAAACATTCCAAAATATACAACTTTTAACATTCAATTTCAATGATCATTATTCATCACTTGAACTATTGTCATTACTCGAGGTACTTGCATACCTCATTTTGTCATCACTTATAGGATATTGTACTTGGGTTATTTGGAATGTTTTTTTGATTAGCTTGATTTTGATATTCTGCCTCTTCATGTTCCATCTACAAACATAGAAATTAAGTGTAATGAGTATATCTACATTTATATATAATATACATTATTTTGTAAATCGAAAAGTGTACCATAGTAGTGGTCATAAATAATAAACATTCTTTTGAAACCATCTTTCTTGTTGTCTCTAAAGATATATTATGTTTGCTCCTCTCCATACTCCATTTCCTGCAAGTTTTATGTGCCATGACAAAGCATATATATAATTAAAGGTTTCTTATTTCTCCATTAATTATAAAAGAAGGGAAGTAAACCAACATAACTGCTTACAAATATTTCAACTAACTGTTGATACTCCAATATATATCCACAACCCATACTTAATCCAATGTCAATCAAATGTTTAGGTGACTCTTGTTTGTATGTTAGCACCCTGTTGATGGCCATAAAAAATCCTCCACCAACAATGGGAAAGTTTCATGATGGAAGATCCTAATTAGATCTACTCTCATTTAGATTAGCAACTTTCAACTAGTATGTGGGCCCGATTGCCACCTAAAATGATGAAATCGATTTAAATCGATGAAATTAGACAAATTAGTCTAAAACAAGGCTTAATCTAACTATAATATATATAATAATGTTTCTAAAAATTAATTCTAATTATATCCTAATTATCTTAGCTAGGAGTAAATACAGTTGAAATCAGATAAAAGACATAATGATGAATTACTGAATTTAATGAAATGATTCTTTAATTCGGTAAAGTATTAAGCATAGATACATATAGTGTTTTCCAAATAAATAATTAATTGAAAAACAACACGTGCATTCTCGTATCTAATTTATCTTAGTCTAAGAACTTAACAATTTGTGAAAGAAATTTCACATAAAGGAATGAATGACAATATTGTATGACTTACATAAATGTAGAAATACAATCTCACATTCACCAAAAATATTTCTCTAAAAGATATCGACCTTAATTCCATGAATAAAACTGATAAAAACATAGAATAGATCCCCTCTTAAACCCCCTTACTCATATATTTCCTCCAATCTCCTTCTTCTACTCAATCACCCCCCAAAAAGGATACTAGTTACTAATATGTTACATTAGAAAGAGATTTTATTTCCTTCTCGTCTTATTTTTTCTTAAAACACATTTTCCATTGATTGCATATTTCCATCATATGCAAGACAAGCAATGGATTTAGATGATCTAGGCTTAACTCACATTGATAAATCTTTTTAATGATATTGTATTCCTTTTTCTTGAATTTTGAAAAGAAAACATAAATTGACTTTGAACATTCATCGGGGTTGTTATGAATTTGTTGATTGCATTGTTGTCACAAGTTGTAATTTGAGCAATCTTTTCTTTGTTGGCACCCCTATGTTGTTCTAATTATATAAGGAATATCTGACTTGGAGTTGTTTGATTAAGATATTCAACATGTGGCATGTTGAAATCTTCAATGACATCCATAACAACATCCCATAAATATGAACACCGTTGATTTGCTTCTTTAATCATTGATATATGTGCAGGTGATAATCCAAGTGTTTAATGATATTTGACACTGAGTCTTCTCATTTTCAGTTATTCTAGGAATAATATCAGGTGTTGTTATATTTTTTTACCTTCGAAAGTCTAATTTGCTCAAAAACATTTTGGACATTCTTATGTTCCTTGATCTGACCTTCTATTCTATCAAAAAATTTGAGCAAATCATTATGATGTTGTTGAATTTGACTCAATTTATTATAGAAATCCTCTTAAATATCCTTCAACCTGACATTTATGGAGAATGCTTCTGTTTTGAAAAACTTAGAATGATCCTCTTCACTTTTAAACCTTTTAATTTGTGTCTCCAGTGAATTGACCCATTTCTGATACTGATCATAAATATCTTTAAGCCTCATTTTTTGTTCTTGTTTTAGAGAAACCATTTCCTTTAAATGTTATTGATTTAATCTTTCCAATTCCTATTTGTGTTTATTTTATACAACTGCAAGTTGTACACTATGTTGTTTTTCTCCTCTGCCATTGCATAACTCTGATTTTCCAACCTTCCTTCAAGCAATGCTACTTGTGCCATTTGTTTCTCCAATTCACTTGTCGATTCATTTATTGTCCAAGCATTGGCACTGACAAATGCTCCTAAAGTTGAAGTTGTTTCCCAAGTAACTTTATCTAAATCTAGTCCTTCAACATTCCAAATCAAGTATTGTTTGGAAGGTTCTTCTTCAAGCATTCCTTCTTTTCTTTTCTTTTCTTTGGCCTTCCTTTAACAATCCCTTTCTTGGTACTACTAAAGAAATAGCCACTTAGGGGTACTATAGTTTCTTCTATTGGCTCCAAACGGTCTAAGTTAAGCACTGTAGGTATCAAAATCCCACTTCGAGTAGCAATTGGTGTAACAATGGAAGTATGTGAAACTATTTCAGATCTCTCAATATCTTTACCTTGGCTTGGATTGTCCTTAGTCATAGTTGCATCCCAAGACTTGAAAGTTTGCACTTCTAGATTAATTACCTTTTTAAAAGTAATGTCACCAAGAATGTTTTTTTGTTCTTTACCATGTGTATCAATTTGCTTGTCCGTATTTGAGTTACCCTTTCTATGTTATGATCCAATGCCTTAAAAATGATAAAAAGTCAATGATTATAGTCCTCTTCGAGGGGGAAACCTCCTTCTACAATATATTTAATTCAAAATACAATATTAGATGATAAAATATGATCCTAAGAGGTCTCCTTGATGTGTGTGTGTGTGTGTGTGTGTGTGAGACAAGGCAGTGCAATTATAATGAAAGGGTACAATGAAGGGTTCTAGCCAACATACAATATAACACTAGAAATGTATTAATTCAATATATAGGGATTTAATAAGGCGTTTTGTGCTAAACACGGGGCTTTGTCTAGGGATTAACATGCCCCTCTCCTTCAAACAAGCGGTGTCCTTGTTATCCCCATTTTGTGGATAACTTGTTATCCCCATTTTGTGGATAACTAAGGAGATTATGTCTCAAGGCCCTCGGGTTGCAGATATGGAGTGTCGAGAGACTACATGACCAATAGTACCCTTTTGCATAGATGGAAAACCCACTCACCACCACAGATGGTCACAATTTTGCAGATGGCATCCACCACACCATCTGAATTCTGTAAGGCATTGGACCTTGCTCCCTGAGGTACAAATCAGTATTATGGTGAGCATCATTTCAATATTTAATCCAATTGAGTATATTGTATCTTAGATTTCTCTAGATTTCATGATATATGCTTGGGCGTTATGCTTTTTTCCCTGCTTCACCTTGGTGGTTGACATTGTGCCCTAGTAAGTGGTTTTCCTTGAGGATGGGTTTGCTACTAGGAACTCCCTTAAAGAGCCATTGTACCATGCCCAACCATACTTACCACTTTCCATCATTTTTCCCTTCCATTTCCTTATCTCTTGGGATTTTAGGGTGTATTGACCCAACAAGGGGTTATTCCTCATTCTATGGGAAGAAGGGGTTGAAGGCCCAAAGGGGTTGATGTTGGGTAAAAGATAAAATCCTTGTAATAAATCTTCCAGATGCTTCGCCCAGGATCACCCAAGAAAGCAATAGAACACTTATCTTTGAGTAAAGGGGAACCACAATATAATAAAGAATGCTTAAAAGGTTAATTGAAGGATAGGAGGTCTCATCACAATCCAACCTATCACGTCCATGAATATCTAGTGGTGTGACATTGTCATCATCTGGTCACCAAACTAGGGCAACGACTCTCAATTGCATGGCTAAGAGAAAGGGGGTCTCATCACGAGCTAGGCTTCTCATTTCCAATGGGTGTTTGTGGGTGACATTGCCATCATCTGGTCACCATGCCAGGGCAGTGACCTCCAATCTCTCCTTATGCTATATTGAAAGAAAATACAAAGAAAGAAAGATAAAAGGCCATTGATGGGCTTGGAAAAAGTGCATTGCGGACGAAGGTACCACACCCTCTACAAAGGCACCCATGAATGAGTCACTACGAACCCTTGTATGTCATAATCCCTATGCCCATTGAGTCTTGACCCCAACCAATTCATCCACTTTACATGGCTTAAAGAGGGATCTCTTGGAAGCTCTCCTTGACCTAGGGAAAGATCTACCCAATAGGACACCTAGTCAACCCTCCCATATTCAAGCTTGACAAGTCACATAGTGTCTTTGAGAAATTAATTGTTTGATATAGTGACCTTTGATGCACATGCTTAGATGACTTATTTATTGATTGGGTTCACTTATCATGATGTTATGACTTGAGATCCTTGGAGGGCGTGCTCATTTGTTTTTGCAGGACCTAGTTGGTGGACAATTTTGGGAGAACAAGCCTAGCTTGGGATTCCATGGGGCTACAAGCCCACATGTTGGATGACAGGGGCCTGCATGCCAGATGAGAAAGATCCGACTTGGAAGGCATTGATGATGACTTGGATGACATAACCTATCTCTCACTTGACAAACGATTTGCCCAGGAGGGGCAAAACGTCCTCTTTTTGAGCATGACGTCATGTATGGGGGGCTAGGGCATGGTGGTGAGATGATATGTTTTGGAACTTGGATGTTTTGAGGGTTTTGAGGTCTTGACCTTGAAGGAAGACATTTAGATGCTTGACACATGGATTTGGGAAGCCTTACTACCCTCGTACATCACCAATGACTTTCTCCTAGTGCCGAAACGTCCCCTAAAGGGGTGACATCCTTGTAAATTAATGTTTTATTTGTGAAAAAGTGAAAATTTAAAGGAGTGTTTAATATTATTTTGTAAAAGGGGAAAGATTAGGGTTGTTAACCCTAATCTTGTGTTTTACCCTAAAGTATGTGGATAAACTATGTTAGCTACATTTTGTATAAATAGAGATCATAAGATCTCATTGTTAACACAACTCTCCATTATGAGAGGCTCTTGGACTGAAATTTTTGCTACACTTAGTATTTTTCCTTTTGTGCTTTTGTTTATGGCTATGTCTTGGTTATGGTTGATGGAGATGGTGCGCTAACCTTGGAAGGCTTTCTTCATTGCTTTTTGGTGGTTAGTCTGGCTTTTATTACCTTTTTAATGCTTGAAGGTGCCATTTATTTCATTGTATTATCATTTCTACAAGTTAAAGGTTGTATTTGCTTGAGTCAAGTAGGGAGTATAAGGGCATACACCCCTACTTGTGTTTCCACCATTTTATTGCTAAGGGAATATTGCCTCCTAAGGGTTTACTAAGAAGAGTATAATTGCATACACCCTACTAGTTGAAACCCTAGCTAAGAGAAGCTTTCCTTGGGGAGTAAAAGGGCTTACACCCCCAAGGAAGTAGCCTATATTGCTTCTTCACATTCTCTTGACTCCATTAACCCTTTCTTAAAATCACTAGTCATTCACTTACTGCATGGGAGAAATAAATTGTTGCCTTGGTAAATGTACAAATTTCAAGGTTTGAAGTTGTCTCTTTTGAATAATGATCTTGATATCTTGGGGACTCTTCCTCCCTTAGGGCATCCTATTTCTCTCAAAAATTCTTATTGTTGTAGAAAAACTAACCTTTATCCATTAGGGCTTCTTTAAACTCTAACCCTAACTGCTAATATCTCACAAACTAACCCTAGACTAACCCTTTAACTTTGTTAGTTTAACCTACTAATCTAGGTTCATTTGTTGGGCTACCTTTTGGCACTTTTTGATGGTCAGGTTTGTTGTTGTACTTCATTGAATGATAGAGCCATACTGTTGAGATACTGCTGTAGATATTTACTTTTATGACAACCACCTTTATTCAGTCTTGAAGTGTTATTTTCGGTCCACATTGGTTACTAGTTTTATTGCTGACATTGCTAACTAATATAGACCTTTTACTTGTTGATTTGGATGTAATCTATTGCTTATTTACTAACCTATATGTTGTTGTATTTTAGGGAAAAAAATCTTAAATTGTTGATCCATTACTCTACTTGGTTGGAAAAGTGTCTTTTCTTGTGTCTCGGGCAGGTACAGGTGCACCAACAACTATCTCTTTACTTGGTATCCATTTACCTGTCTTCGCTTACCATTTTCAACCAACCATTTCTTTCATCACTTGAACTTCTGGGGGAATTCTACTTACACTTCCCTTCATCCTTCTCATTCCCCCTAGGGTCACCGGAATCGCCTCCCTAGATTGACCTAGTCACCCTTGAAGTGCACGACCTACACCGAGGTGACATTGGGTGTAGGATTTCCTAGTTGTAGCACTTGCTTTTGTGGTTGGGTCGGGATTTTCCTAACCTACAACTTGCATTATAACAGTCCTCAACACTTGACTAACTGCATGTGTTTTTGCATGAATAACTCATCTTCCCATGTCACCTCTTTCACTGGAAGGTGTTGACTACATTTTTGGTCAAAAATATTTAGTCGACAAAGCATTGTCAGGATCCCATTGCTCGCACAAAATTTTGCACATCATTCGCTGAGTTCCTGCTACACTTTTTGAAGTTAAAAAATCTAGTCGTCCCTAAATGATTTGAAGATCTCTTCGGATTTTTCTCCATTCAACAAATTTTAGAAATTATGATAAGTATTAACTAATGAATAACAATGGTGATTGTGGGTGAGTTATACATGTTATATTGGTTAGCAAAAGTTAAATGTTCAATACCAACAAAATGCTGAGAAAAAAAAGAGTGCACGAGGAATCATTCCAATATTTGGAAAGTGATTGTAGGCCGACCAATGATAATTATTTCAAAAGTTTGTGGAGAGGTTTCACACCTCCTTTCAAGTTTTGTAAAGAGTTTACAAGATTTTTAAAGTTGTTTTTAAGTGACTCATGAGAAGAGTTAGAGTGGCCTTGGAGAATCGAACCTTAACAAAGCAATGATTAATGATATGTTCTAAAATTGCAAAGAGTTCATATGGATGGGTCATATGGGATGTTTGCGAAGTGGTAGAGGCATCTAGCAAATTTATAAAAGAATTTCTCTCGTATTAATGTGGAAGCAAAGACACATCCAGACACCATCTGTATCATAAAGTCTGTCATGTACAATATTTATTTTATGTTATGTGAACCACAACTGAAACACACTATTATTAATGGCATAACTTTGTGGAAGAATCCAACAGGCTATTTGTTAGGTCGATTAACATCTTTATTGAAATTTTATGGGTTTTTGTCTTTAGTCACCTTATTCTTGGACTTATCTAGTTTCTCCAAAATGTATGATTTGAGAATTATATTTTACAACTTCAAAACTACATAACAAGAGTGATATCCATTGGAATGCTTGAGACGGCCTTGTGGTAGTTTGAATATGCCAATTTTAATACAACTAAGCATAAACCAATGAGTATCACTATGTGGGCAATCACTCTTATGTCTAGTAAGAAGACTCTATCATGACTTCTCATTCTTTTGGTTCTTCTGGGCAATCACTTTTATGTCTAGGCGAATAGGGCGTGCTGGTAGGACGGGTATTGTTATCTTTATTCATATAGAGAAATAGATAGAGTAAATCAGAAATCAGAGGAAGGATGAGTTATCCCAACTGCATAGCATAAATAGGTACACATGTAATTATGAGGGATGCAAGGTGAGATTTGATCATTCACATTATATATTAGATTGGAAAATGAAGTTTCAGAAACATTATTGTCGCAATTGTAAGCGCACACGAAATTAACCTCACGATCCTCTTGGATGGAATGGTATAGAGAGCAATTGTCTTTGTCAAACTTGCTTCTAGTGCATGCCTTTAGAGGTATAGGAAAATCTTGAACAAATAAATAAACTTCGCATGGGACCATATGCATCTGGTGATTCATTGTCACATGAGAAAAAAAAGGAAATGTCTAATTTTGAAAAATGCATTAAGTCACTCAAAGAATGATTTTTTTAACCTGTATAACAAGAATAGCAGGGGTGAATCTCAGAATGAACACCATTGGAGTCACACCATTGCAAAAATCCATTTCTTGATTTCTAACACTTGAAAATTCGACACGTGGATAACATAGATCTTCTTAACGAATTCTATTTTATATTATTGAATGGAGGCAGTTCTATCTCGTACGAGCTTCAATTCGTTAATTTTAAAATGACCATAACTGATAGAACTGCCCATCAAACGAGATAAAATGAGCAGTGATTAACCAACCAAAAGGAGAAAAAGTATTGAGAGGTATGTTGAGAGCTTTGTGATGTTTAATCTTTTTTTTCATCATTTATGCTCCATTCATATGTTCAAGGATTTGATGATATGTTGATAGTAGGGGCATCTTGCAAAGTGGCAGAAGAAACAAAGTAAGGCTGAGTTTTAATGGTGTTCTCAAGGTAACTTGCGTATTTGTCAATGTATGTTGTATTAAAAGTCTGAGTTATATCAATACTAATCAGTTATTTTATATGCAGATAACAACTTTGTGTTTCATTGTCTTTGTTCAATTCAATGTCCGACTTATTTTTCCTTCATCTTCTTTCTACGCTTGGCTATTTTATGTATGAGTGCAAATAGTGTATAGAATAGTTAGAGACAACGCTAATCCAAATTCTCACATGAACTTGAAAGCATCAAAAAATCTAAGAGAATGTATGGGATTACATATAAACAAAAGATCAAACTTCAACCTTGAAATAATTATTGTTTGTTGTATGATTTTATTTATTTATTTTCCTTTTTAAATACA
Source organism: Picea engelmannii (assembly GCA_009831015.1). Taxonomy (NCBI): domain Eukaryota; kingdom Viridiplantae; phylum Streptophyta; class Pinopsida; order Pinales; family Pinaceae; genus Picea; species Picea engelmannii. The sequence continues at coordinate 99,567 of ML800551.1, forward strand.
GTATTCAAAAACACAAAAAGATACCAAAACAATGTTAATAAATTTCTTTTCTTCAAATTAGTTTTAACATGCACAATCTTTTCCCTTTCTTTTTTTTTTAGTTTATTTGTTTAACTTTTGTCCCTTTTACTAATTACAATATTAATATATATATATAATATAAATTTCCTTTCACTTTGTTCATTAGACGTTAGGGATTTTCTTGGAATTTCATTTTAGCATTTGTACTTCAATTAAGTTAACTTTTGTTTCATGCACTAAATAAAATACAAAAAAATAAATATTTGCAATATCATAAATCATGTTTAAACTCTTAGTTTGTAGGGTTTAATGTGTTTTTTTTTCGGGGCTTTAAACTCAAGGTACCATTCTTGTGTCTTCCCGCTTAACCTCATGGGAGGTTGACATGTTGATATCGAAAGCTTATAGTTTCAGTATCAACAATAGGTTCCTCCATTTGATGAGGTACTTAATAATTGCTCGATTTCGGTGCTGCTTAATCCTTATTTCAAGGATTATTTTTGGTTCTAGTATGATTTCCCCTTCTTCATTAATCTCTAGTAAAATAGTTTGGATTAGGTTCTTCTCACCAATTACCTTCTTTAATCAAGAAACATGGAAGAATGGATGTACACTTGAAGATGGAGGCAACTCCAATCTGTAAGCCATACTTCTAATTTTTCGTAACACCTTATAGGGGCCATAATATTTGGGTGCTAATTTATTGTCCTTCTTTTGTTGCTTGAGGGGCTTCTGTTTATATGGTTGTAGCCTAAAAAATACCCAATCTCCCACTTCAAATTCCCTTTCATTGTGATGTTGATTTGCTTATTGTTTCATCCTATATTGTGTCATAACCAAGTTGTCCATCAATAGTTTAAGAACCTCTTGTTGGTGCCTAAGTGGTCCTCCACTGCTTGAACCTTTGTAGTCCCTTTAAGGCGTGATGTGATGGATGGAAGATGATATCCATAAAGTGCCAGAAATGTGGACATTTTTTATGAAGTATGGAAGGATATGTTGTAACACCATTCTGCCAAGGGTAACCATTTGACCCATTGTGTTTGTTTATGAGATGCAAAGCATCGAAGATAACCTTCTATAAATTTATTCACAATCTTAGTTTTCCCATTAGATTGAGGATAGTAAGATGATTTATGAGCCAATTGAGTACCCAAACAAGAAAATATTTAAGTCCAAAAATTTGTGAAAATTAGATCTTTGTCACTTACAATAATCTTGGGGAGACCACGTAGCTTTCGAATTGTTTCCATGAATGTTGTGGCTACTGTACTTGTTTTAAAAGGATGAGAAAGAAAGCAAAAATATGCATACTTTGTCAATCAATCCACTACTACCATGATGATAATCTTTCCTTCATATTTGGGTAAACCTATAATAAAATCCATTGAAACTTCTTCCCAACTTTGACTTGGAATAGCTAATGGTTGTAGGATACCTGGTGTCTTGATTGTCTCTCCCTTATTTTGTTGGCAAACCACACATTCAGATAAAATATTTTGAACATCAATTTTAAGACCTTCCCCAAAAAAATCATTCTTCATCTTGTGGTAAGTTTTCAAGAACCCTGAATGTCCTCATATAGGAGAAGTGTGAAATTCCAGAAGGACCTTCTGTTTGAGTTGGGAATTCTTACATAAATATAGAATATCGTGAAACCATAGCAAATCATTCTTTTGTACAAATTTATCTAATGAACTAGTGTCTTCTTCTAGTTGTTGAATACCTCTTGATCTTGCTTCCCTTCTATCATTGCTTCTTCCACCCAATCAAATTGTGGAATAGAAACAAAACATATTGAACTTTATGTTTCTTCTTATTTCCTTAAAAGGGCATCTTCCATAATATTATGTTTTCCTTTTTGTAGATAATTTCAAAGTCACAACCTAGCATCTTTTTAACCCATTTTTGTTGCTCTTCTAAAGATTATCATTGTTCCGAGAAGTACTTCAAAATATCATGGTTTATTTTTACTTTGAAGTGTCTTTCTTGTTGGTTGTGGAGCCTGATTATCTTCCTTATACCCCATGAAGACTTTACACCCTAGAAGATTGTACACCCCTCCACGTGGGGGAATGCAGGGGGGTCCATGAGAAAGTGGGAACCCGAAGGAAAAATTGCCTTGTAAATGTACATTGTAATTTCATAGTAAATCTAGACCGTTCATTATAAGGTCGTAGATCTGACGACAGAAGTTATGTTAGGGTTTTTTTTTTCTGTAGAAGGAAACCCTCTTTTATGAGGGAAATGTATTGCGGCTATGTATCATTGTGATTATTGTATTCTAAGTGAGGAGACTGTGATAGAAAGAAGAGGAAGTTACAATGGTTGTGTTGTAGGTTGTATCCCTTCATTTGTTGGATAATAATAAAGGAAGGACATGGAAATTTCTTTAGTGGACCTAGCCCACACTGTGTGAACCACGTATATTTGTGTCTTTATTGTATTGTGTATCTTTTGTGTTTTATATCCGCATTTGTTTTATTTTATTGCTCTGGGATCCTGTTTTTCTAACAACTGGTATCAAAGCGAAAGTTAACTTGTAGGAAAAGAGGGTTCTTGGTTCGAGTGGGAGAAACGATGGAAGATGTAAAGTTTAGGGTCAAGAAATTTAATGGCCAAAACTACCAGTTATGGAAGATGCATATGAAAGATTGTTTATATCAGAAGGATGTATTCCTACCATTGGGTGGAATAGCAAAGAATATAACGGTCATGAAGGACGAAGAATAAGAGGTTCTTGACATAAAGGTACTAGGAACGATACGGTTGAGCCTGGTAGCGTCGGTGGCTTTCAATATTTCTAAAGAATAGACAACGAAGGAGTTGATGGACACATTGGTTAAACTGTATTAAAAACCCTTGGCGTCCAATAAAGTATTTCTAATGAAGATATTATTTAATATGAAGATGTTAGAATTTGTGTTTGTTGCAGATCATTTAAATGAAATTAATACGGCTACTAATAAGCTAAGTTCTGTAAAAGTGGACTTTGATTATGAGGTTAGGGCTCTTCTAATATTGTTCTCATTGCCGGAAAGTTGGAACGGCTTGGTCATGGATGTAAGTAACTTTGTCTCTAATTCAAACACTTTAAAATTTGATGATGTTGTTGGTATTATCCTTAGCAAGGAAATGCGACGAAAAAGCACAGATGAGACATGAGGTAATGCGTTAAACATGGAGAATAGGGTAAGACAAAAGAATAGAGGAAAGGACTCGGGGAACCACGAGAATTATAGGAAGGGCAAATCCAAATTCAGACTGAGAAAGATAGAGTGTTGGAACTGTGGGAAGAAAGGACATCTGAAGAAAGACTGTAGAGCTCCAAAGAAACAAAGAGATGGATAATAGGAGAAAAATCAGGAAGCAAATGTAATAGGTGATGTGTTACAAGATGCTTTGATACTTTTTGTAGATAATATTTATGAGTCTTGGGTAGTAGATTCAGGGGCTTCATTTCATGCCACAACCCATAGGAAACTTTTTCTAGATTGTGTTCAAGGTGATTTTGGACAGGTTCATTTGGGTGATGATGCACCATGCAAAATTGTTGGAATGGGAAAGGTAAAAATAAAGAAAAGGAATGGAAACCAATGGTTTTTGAAAGAGGTAAGACATGTTCTAGATCTAAGGAAAAATCTAATTTCAATAGGGTAGTTGGAAAGTGAATATTGTATATCCATTTTTACAGATAAGGTTTGGAGGGTCACCAAAGGATCGTTGGTGATAACAAAAGGAGAGAAGGTAGGTACATTGTATTTATGTATTGGTAATACCGAATCTTATATCTCTTTAGCTTCTATAGGAGTGGTTACAACACTGTGGCATCATAGGATTGGACACATGAGTGAGAAGGGGATGCATATACTTCACAAAATAGATTTGTTGCCAAATCTTAAACAAATTGATTTGGATTTCTGTGAGCATTGTGTTTATGGAAAATAGAAGAGAGTCATATTTCTCACAGTCGAAAAATAAAAGAAGAGTGAAAAGTTAGAGCTTGTGCATACAGATGTATGAGGACCAACTCAGGTATCATCTCTTGGTGGCTCTCATTATTGTGTTACTTTTATTGATGATGCAACTAGAAAAACTTGGGTTTATTGCATTCGACAAAAATATGATGTTTTTGATACTTTTAAGAAATGGAAAGCTTTGGTTGAGAATGAGATAGGAAAAAGGTTAAAGTGTCTCATATCAGACAATGGAGGTGAATATTGCAATATTACAGTGAGTTTGATGATTATTGTTCATACCATGGGATTCGTAGAGAGAATACAGTTCCAGGAACACCACAAGAAAATGGTGTGTTAGAAAGTATGTACAGGACAATCATGGAGCGTGCAAGGAGTATGAGATTGCAAGTTGGTCTGCCCTTACATTTCTGGGCAGATGATGTAGATATTTTTGTTTACTTAATAAACAGAGGACCTTCAAGCTCTTTGGATGGTAGAAATCCAGAGGAGGCATGGACATGTAAAAAGGTAAACTATTATTTTTTGAAGACTTTCGGTTGTGAAGCATTTGTCCATATTGATAAAGAAAATAGAAAAAAACTTGAGGAAAAATCCAAGAAGTGTACCTTTATTGGATACAATGTTAATAATTTTGGTTATCACTTATAGGATTATGAAAATCACAATTCATTAGGAGTAGAGATGTCATATTCAATGAGAAGTTCATGTACAAAGATCAGTTGCAGGGAAAGATACAAGAAAAAGAAAAACCAGAATACACGGTGCTTTATTAGATCACTGAAAAAGAAATTCCAAAGGTACCAGAAAATCAAAATGTACAACAATAGGAGCAACAAGTACCTCAAACTCCTGCAAGTGTTGTTAGAAAATATACCAGGTTAACTAGACCCCCTGAACGATACTCTCCTTCATTGTATTATTTATTGTTGATTGATTATGGTGAATCGGAATGTTATGAAGAGGCAATGCAGGTAGACATTAAAAAGAAGTGGAAGCAAGGCACGAAAGAGGAAATGGATTCCCTGGTAAATAACCAGACTTGGGATTTGGTTCAGTTGCCTACACGAAAAAAGAGCATTGTAGAATAAATGGGTTTACAAATTGAAGGAAGAAGATTGAGACAAAATAGCGGTGCAAGGCTAGATTTGTTGTAAAGGGGTTTGCACAAAAGAAAGGTATAGATTTTGATGAAATATTTTCTCCTGTTGTTAAAATGACTTCAATTATGACTATTTTAAGTCTTGTGGTAATAGAAGATTTGCATCTTGAACAGTTAGATGTAAAAATAACTTTTCTCCATGGGGATTTGGAGGAAGAAATTTATATGCAATAGGCACATGGGTATGAGGCCAAAGGGAAGGAGAATTTGGTATGCAGGTTGAAGAAGAGCTCGTATGGCATAAATAAAGCTCCAAGGTAGTGGTATTTGAAGTTTGACAGGCTTATGATAGAACAAGGTTATAGTAGATGTCATTTTGATCACTGTGTTTATTTTAAAAGGCTATAAAATGGAAGCTATATTATCTTTCTATTGTATGTAGATGTCATGCTTGTTGCAGGGTCTAACATGCAGGATATAAATTTGCTCAAGAAGAAATTAGCTAATTTATTTGCAATCAAGGATTTGGGTACTGCAAATAAAATCCTTGGTATGAGAATAACAAGAGACAAGAAAAATCGCAAATTGACATTGTCTTAGGGTGAGTACATAGAGAAGGTGTTGGAGAGGTTTAGAATGCAAAATGCAAAACCAGTTAGTACACCTTTTTCCAAGCATTTTGAATTAACTAAGGAAATGTGTCCCAAGACACAGGAGGGGATAGAATACATGTCCAGGGTCCCTTATTCATCAATAGTTGGTGGCTTGATATATGTGATTGTTTTCACAAGACCAGATATTGCACATGCAGTGGGAGTTGTGAGAAGGTATATGAACAATCCAGGTAAAGAACATTGAGAGGCAATAAAGTGGATTCTCAGGTATTTGAGAGGTACTGTTACTCATGCATTATTTTTTGGAAGTTCAGACAATGTTCTACAGGGATATGTCGATTCAGATATGGTAGGTGATAAAGATAGCAGGAGGAGCACCATAGGGTATGTTTTCACTATAGTTGGAACAACAGTAAGTTGGATTTCGAAACTGCAAAAGGTTGTTTCACTTTCAGCAATAGAGGCAGAGTATGTTGTTTCTACAGAGGCTAGTAAAGAGATGATTTGGTTACAAAGGTTTATGGAGGAATTGGGAAAGAAGTGTTAAATTTTTAATTAAAATAAAGTACCAAGGCAAGTGTTTCTCTTCCCAAGGCGCCCAAGGGGGAAAAAGTGCCGAATATGGGTCCTAGTCATTTAATTTGTGAGATGCAAATTAAAAGGTGACTTTATGATTAAAGTGAGGGTGAGTGAAGAGACACCAAATCTCAGCCACCCATCTAATCTAAACTCAACCGTTAGATTAGAAAACCCCTCACCTTCCCTCATGAGGTCGACTTGGGCAAGAGGGCGCACCCATTCTTGGGTAAGTGGAAGCAGTCTTGTTGAGAGAGCAAGAGACTCTTGGTGAGATGTCAAGAGGCTCTTGGTGAGATGCCAAGAGCAAGGTAAGTTGAAGCATTCTTGTTGAGAGAACAAGAGGAGTTCAAGCATTCTTGTTGAGAGAACAAGAGGAGTTCAAGCATTCTTGTTGAGAAAACAAGAGAGAGAAGGAGAGAGGTTGAGCTGAGAAAAGAGACAACATTTGTTGAAGGAGAGCATGCATCCCAAGGCAAAGAGAAGTACGGATTTCAGACAGCAAGGAAGAACAAGCCATACCGTATGGATTTGTGGAGGTCGTACAACATGTAATGTGCACAGAAATTGAGGAGGACAGCAGCTGCAATTTCTGAGAGTATTGGCATGCATTTCAAGGCTGACGTACAACATTTGTTGGCACAGAAATTGAGGTAACTGCTGTAATATATTTCTGAGTGTATTTTCGTACAGTCCGTATTGTTTGGCACGAATCTTGGGGGCCGTACAACACGGTTTACAAGGAGTTGTTCATGCTGGGTTTTCCATACAGTCTTAGCAGAGTTTTGGCATGAATTTCGAGACAGTCCGTACAACATTAATTGTCGTACAGTTGTATGGATTTCTGGTTCAGAAATCGAGGAGCAAAGCTACAGGAATGTCCAGATAAGTTTGTGTAAATATCTGAAGATGAATATGCTGTAAAATAATTTCTCAGAAACTCATAAATAATACAAAGCCCTCTCTCACTGGTTTTCCCCT
>ML800551.1:111908-147987 GCA_009831015.1 Picea engelmannii
AATATCTTTGTGTCTATATTTTCTGAGTTTTGCATATTGCTGATATTTTATTTCTGCGTTGAAAACGATGTTCAGAATCCTCATGTTTCAGTTCTGAAGTTTTATTTTCTGTTAAGTTTTTTATATGTTAAAACACAGTGTTGTAACATATGCTAAAACACAGGGCTGTAACAGATGCTGAAACACAGTGCTGTAACATATGCTGAAACACAATGCTGTAACATATGCTGAAACACAGTGTTGTAACATATGCTGAAACACAGGGCTGTAACATATGCTGAAACACAGTGCTGTAACATATGCTGAAACACAGTGATGTAACATATGATGAAACACAGTGCTGTAACGTATGCTGAAACACCGATGTGACATATGCTGAAACGCCACTGTGACATATGCTGAAACAGTGCCGAAGCTGGAGTTTGGCATTTAACTTTGGCAGAAAAATCAGTGAGACTGAAACTGGGTTGGGGTTTTGAAAAATTAACAAGAAGCAAGAGAATAAAAGGTTGTACTGTGACAGAGAGAGTGTCATTCATTTTTCAAATAACTCAGCCTTCCATTCGAAGACTAAGCATATACAACTGAGGTACCATTTCATATGATCTATTTTGGAAGATGGACATTTGAAGTTGGAAAATATACACACTAGCCATAATCCTGCATACATGTTAACAAAGGGAATAACCAAGGAGACACTGAGTTGCTGCTCAGTTTTAGTTGGTATTCAAGCATGAAGGTGAAGATGAGAAATTTTTCAAGTCCAAGAAGGATCATATTCTGACAAATACAACATCAGTGGAGTTGTTGAGATCAGTCTCCAAGTGGGAGATTGTTGGTTGTGGAGCCTGATTATCTTCTTGATTCAAAGGTATTTGTTTTCAATTGTGTTTATACCCCATGAAGAATTTATACCATAGAAGACTTTACACCCCTCCATGTGGGGGAGTGCAGGGGGAGCTTGCCCCCCCTGCGGGGTCCGGGGGCAAGCAGGCCCCCGACAGGACAACGTTCCCCGATGGGGGTTCGGGGGTGAAGCCCCTGAAGGAAAACTTGCCTTGTAAATGTATATTATAATTTCATAGTAAATCTGAACCGTTCATTATAGGGTCACAGATCTGACGATAGAAGTTATGTTAGGGTTTTTTTTTCCCTATAAGGAAACCCTCTTTTATGAGGGAAATGTATTGCGGCTATGTATCATTGTGTTGTATTCTGAGTGAGGATACTGTGAGAGAAAGAAGAGGAAGTTACAACGGGTGTGTTGTAGGTTGTATCCCTTCATTTGCTAGATAATAATAAAGGAAGGACCTGACAATTTCTCTAGTGGACTTAGCCTACAATGGGTGAACCATGTATATCTATGTCTCTATTGTATTGTGTATCTTATGTGTTTTATATCCACATTCATTTTATTCTATTACTTCACGATCTTGTTTTTATAACATTTCTATTAGGTAAGGGCACCATTTATTAAATGCATGTAGTATGGCCAACATTCAGTTTTCATCCACGAGGATGGACGGAATGAAGCGAGATGGAACCAACGCGGTTGGGGCCTAAAACCTAGCCACCTCTGCCTTGGGTTTTCGACTGCAGGGGCGCGGATCTCCATTTGTAGCAGACAGTGTCGTGGATCGGCGTTTGCATCCCTCTCGCCTACGGTTTGCAGGCGTTTTTGAGCAGAGGTTGTGCCTTTGCGTTTTGCTCCATCCTATTGTTTGCTGGTGGTCGGCACATAGCTATGATGGCCCCGAATCTGATTGCCGAGATGGAAGAAGATCCTTTGGAAGAATTCAAAGAGCTAGTCCGCTCGGTAGGACCTAAATCCAAGCCTTCTCTCCCGTCTAAGTTTGCTAAGAAGATGGAGGAGATCCCTGCGCTGGAGCTATCTCCAGAGGAGCCATGCACTCTTGCCCTCCTTCTAGCAGAAAATGCACTCATCGGAAAGTTCGCGGGGTTATGGCCCAGTCCCAAAACGGTGGAGGCATGGATGGATGATCGTTGGAAGTCACTGATACAAGGAAAAGTCTCTTTGTGCGCAGTAGGCAGGGGCTTTTTTGTCTTCAGTTTCTCGAGGACAGGGGATCGGGATCTAGTATTCAGATCTGGACCCTATTTCATGGGGGCGAGAGGGTTGTTCTTAGCCCCCTGGACCCCTGACTTTAATCTCGGAGCCGATATCACCGCAGCCCCTGTTTGGGTTAGGCTGCCTCATCTTCCCTTGCATCTCTGGGGGAAAAGATCTCTGGAGGACATTGGAAATAAGCTTGGGCGTTTCCTGGACAGTGTGGAGCCGAAAGGGGATCAGTTTACCTGCGCTCAAATTTGTGTAGAGGTTAACCTCGAGAAAGGCCTTCTGGAAGCCATTAAGCTCTCCCTGGGGGAATGGTGCCATATCCAAGAGCTGGACTATGAGCAAATTCCCTTTAAGTGCCTCTGGTGCCATGCTTACGGTCATCTCGCAAAAAGCTGCCCAAAAGCCTCTGAGGAGCCAGGACCAATCAAAGAAGATGACTTTCAGCCAGTATCTAACCGACTAAGACAGCCAAGGAGAAAGGATCCACTACCCCAGGCTCCAAAGGCCACTCATTCAGCAGAGGCAACTCTAGAAAACAAAAATAGCTTTGATGCGCTGCAGGAAGATGAAGCCCTCGATCCTGAAACAACAACAGTTAAAGGAAATCCTCCAGCAGACGAAAGCCTTCCGGATTCCACCCCCCTAGTAGCAGCGAGAGAATCTCAGGCCTCAGATCTGTAGCCCTCAACCCCTGCAGGTCGGGTTGTTTCAGTCCCCTCTAGCGGCACTGTGGAAACTTCTGAAACTGAAGACATTTCAGTTCTGTCTCCACCCCTCACCCGAGGGCGAAAGACCAACAAAGCGCGCAGAGAAAAGGAGGCGGCCTCCAACATTTCTTTAGGTTCTCAGAAAATGTTGGATCCCTTTTTGAAGGGGAAAATGTCATCCCCCTCGGTTTAATGCTCTGCTTCTGTCTTCTACTGTGCTCACAGTTTGTGAGAATTTATTCATGTATGCATTTTTTGTCATTTTCTCGCATTAGCTCAAGAAGCAAATGGGATTGGACTCCCAATACATTCACAAAAAGGTTGGCAACACTCTTAGAGGTCACTAACCTTCTTCAGATTTGTAACTCTCTGATTCTGGCTTGCCAGAAAGCCGCTTAATACAATCTAACCGTTCTCGTCAAAAAAAAAAAAAAATTCAGTTTTCATAAATGGGTCTGAGTAAGTTTTTTTCTTTAAGTTGGTTTCTTTCAAAGACAATGGGGCCTTTTTTCTTGTAATAATTATGCACCAATGCCATGTCCTAAAACATTGCACTCCACAATAAACATTTTGTGAAGTTCGGTATGGCTAGGACATGATTAGTACACATATCCTCCTTAAGTTTTTAAAAATCTTTGACTGCTACTTGAGTCCAAAAAAATGATTCCTTCTTTAATAATGTTGTTGAAGGTGTTGTTATTTGAACATAGGTCTTAACAAACTTACGGTAATAGACTATCAATCATAAGAATCCACAAAGTTTCTTCAAGTTTTTGGGAATTGGCCATTCCCTTGTTGCTTTAATTTTAGTAGGGTCCACTTTTACACCTTCATGAGATACAATATGACCCAAATATTCCACTTCTTGAACCCCAAAGGCACACTTGGAAGGATTTGTAAAAAGTCGTTACTCTTCTATAATTTGTAATACTCTATCAAAATGTTGTACATGCTCATCCCAAGATTTGTTGTAGATTAGTATGTCATCAAAAAACACGAACACAAATTTTCTAAGGAAGGGTTTGAAAATAAAATTCATCAAGCCTTGAAATGTTGAAGGTGCATTAGTAAAGTCAAAATAGCAGAACCAAAAACTTATAGTGACCGTCATGCATTCTACAGGTTGTTTTGCGAATGTCCTCTTGCCTCATTTTGATTTGATGATATCTCAAATGAATATCCAACTTAGTAAAGAAAAGTGTTCCATGCAATTCATCTAATAATTCATCAATTACAGGAATAGGAAACTTATCTTTGATGGTCATTTTTTTAGTTGTCTATAATATGGACACATATTCCATGAAGCATCCTTCTTTGTAACTATCACTACTGATGAACATAAAGAAACTTGGCTAGGTTGAATGATGCATGCATCTAACATTTCTTGGATTATACACTCAATCTCACTCTTTTGTGCATATGGATACATTTAAGGCTTAATGTTAGGTGATACACTTCATGGTTGCAAATGAATAACATGGTCATGATCTCGAGCAGGTAGAAGACACTTAGGCATCTCTCCAAATACCTTGGAATGGTTGTTGATAACTATTTGGAGATCCACTGGAGCAGAGGATATAGATGTTTGAACATCCAGTGAGCACAATTGTGCAATTATACCTTGGTTTCCCTTTTTAAGTAATTTTGTCATGCCATTAGAGATTATCACCATAGAGGTTTTCCCTTGGATACCTCTAAGCTCAATTTCCTTGTCTTGTGAGGAAAATCTCATGAAAGGATATTGAAAATTAAGGGCCATTATTCCCAATGATTGTAACCATTAGACCCCTAATACAATATCAACACCACCCATTTGGATGGAAATCATGGTATTGTCCAAAAAAAATACCCCCCCAGCCCCAATATTGAGCTTAATACTATGGCACTTCCCGGAACACTTTATGGTACCTCCATCTCCAATGATCACTTGAAACTTTGGTGTTGGATATACAGAGCATTTGAGATTTTTTTCTAATTTTTAATTGATGAAGTTATGGGTACTACCAGAATCAATCAACACTATTACCATTTTCTTTTTTATGTATACTTGTATCTTGAGGGTTTGTGGAGTGCTGATGTTGACCAATGCATGAAAATATATCATTGGAGTAGTCTCTTCTATATCTAGATCTTGTGATCTTGGTTCCAATTATTGATCTTCTTCCTCTTCACAATCTATGTAGAATAATTTCTTCTCACTGCATTTATGCCCCTTACTCTACTTGTTGCCACAATTGAAACATAGTCCCTTTTCGCTTCTTTCATCCATTTATTGAGGTGTCAAACTTGTTGGTTGATTGGGGTTAGGAGAGGGAACATGGTGTTAAGTAAAGTTCTTAGTGTCCACCCTTCTAGTAGCCATATTTTTGTTTTCCACATTCCTTGCCATACTGAAAGCTTGCTCTAGGGGATTTGGGCTTGAAGAGGCACACCTCATGTTTAATGTTCTTCTTTAAAGTGCCCATAAATAGATCCAACAAATTATCCTCAAGAATGTTCTTTACCCTAAGTCCAAGCTTTTGGAATTGTTGAATGTGTTCTATAACTGGGCCTTTTTGCCAAAGATTTATTAATTGAATAAACAATGTATTGTTTTTAATATCTCCATAATGTGATATCAATTCATCTGTAAAAATGGACCAAGAGATAATATAATTCTTTTTTCTTTCATAAGGCTATTGATACCACACAAATTGTTCATTTTCTAAATACAAGGATGCAATAGGTACCTTTTATAGTCTTGATGTTTGGTATAGATAAAAGAATTTTCGATCTGAAATATCCATGTTGTAGGATCTTTAGCATCAAACTTCCTCATATCCATCTTTGGAATGAAGTAGTTCCATGGTGATGCATTGAAACCTTGATTACGTGGATATTGAAGTAATGCATGATCATGATTTTGAGATTAAATATTTGTGCTCTCCGATTGTGATAAAATACTCCCCATATGTGATCGAGTCTCAACACCATTGCTCTCCTTATTTTCATAATTTCCTTCCATTTTGTTGTCTCCTTTAGGGATTATTTCATCTAGAGAATGAAATATCATGGAAGACGTGGAATTTTGCAATTCATTCATGGATTTTTGTATTTCATTTTTATTTTCATCCATCTTCTTTTCCATGTGTTCCCGATTTTCATTCATCTTCTCTTCCATATTATTTTCCATCTCTTTCCTATTTTCATCCATCTTATTTTTTATTTCATCTTCTGATTCCTTTTTTAGGGATTCCTGAGAACATGATAAATCCATTGGTTTCGACATACTACCACTCATTTCATCAACTTGGTTCTTTAATTGGGATAACATATTTTTGATGTCTTCATTTTCTTCCGACATCCTATGTGAGATTTCTATAGGTTTATTTAGAGTTGCGATTATTTTTGGAGCCATGTGGGATACCAATAATAATATTCCTCTATTTTCTCTTTATCACAATTTTTGAATCACCAAAAACAAATCTTCCAATCAAAAGTTATGCCAATTGTAAGTTACATACCTTTCAAACCCTTAATTTGGAGTATGTATGGATGCATGACCTTTGTCCCAATATATCTCTGAACTTTGAACCCTTCTAAGTCTAAATTTTTGGTCTGTAGTACTCTATTATGTCTTCCTAAACTCCTGAAAGTTTCACTGTGTGAACCTTCACTAATAAAAGGTTATAGAAAAAATACCAAAATGGGAAGGTTCGTATACAATACACAAGTTCGAGAAAATGTGTTTAATTAATATACATGGGTAATCTCCCATTTTGAACCCTCTTGGCCATTTCCTATACACTTCCCTCTCTTGTGGATTAATTCAGCCCCGGTCTCTTGTCCATGTCCCCTTTAGTAGTTGCATCACATTTTATTATTAAAACATTGAAATACAATTCGCATATTACATCGCTTGGTCATAGCCACATATTATGTCCACATAAGCATTAATTAAACTTGGGATTATAATGGGGATGTTACAAGTTATCCCTTTGGACATTGTTTGGTAAGATATCTCCCTTAACACTAACCTGTCAAGAACATATCTTGGCAGCAAATGAATGGATGTTGCACAACCAAATTCTTTGATATAAGATAAATCTTCATCTATATAACAATCTGCTATCTCCTTGATTGCATTTATGGCCTCCTTGGTAAGTCTAGGAGTTGGTTGATTGAACAACAAGTTATTCAAAGGGAACATAAAATGATTATAAATGTCATAAAAGTTATTTCTACATTTTTGATTCCACATTATAGAACAATAGATGTGAACATGCTCTAGAGCAGGTGTCTAATTCCATTTCATGAGTGGAAATGGGGTTTTAGCATATACTGCATCTATCAAGTAGGATGACATAAAAAATACTCAACCAAAACCAAAGGGTGTTTCCAATAACTTCTTTACTACTTTTTGAATATTGCCAGATAAAGTCTGGGCCCAATTGAAGAATGCTCCCTTTTTAGTGACTTGGTACATAAGAGGAACCCATTCTAACCTAAAATGTTGAGGGTTCTTCTCCCCATATGATCTATAGAGCATGGTAGTGTTGGGTTGTTATATTCTTTGGAGTGAAAGTCCAGTCGAGGTAGATCAATTGCCGGTCGAAGGTTGAGGTGGATTGACAACAGTCAAGGTCAAGGTGGATCGACAACAAGTCGAAGGTCGAGGAAGTCGATCGGGTGAAGTCGAAGTCAAAGATATTGACGACAAGTCAATCGACAAGAGGTTGAAGTGCAGGTGTGAGATGATCGATTAGAGACCGAATGAAGGTCGATTGGTAGTCGACTCGTAACCTGACTTGGAGTCAATTGTAACAAAATCTTGGGATTTGCAGGATTTGTAGCCAATGATATGCATGGATCTCTAACCGTTTTTGGGTGCCAATATTTAGGGTTTTTCCAATTGTAAATCCTATAAAGAGGCGTGTTGTAAGGACATAAAGGTAAATTTTGTAATTCACTTATGCATGTTAATGCATGTGTAGTTGTAGGCTGGTGGTCATGCATGTGTAAGTCGAATTGGCTACAGGGTTGTTCTTGTGTAGGCAAGAGGGTATGGTGTCGATTGTGTCTTAGGTGTGGACCAAGGTTAGGCAATGAACATTTTATTTAGATTGAATAATACAACAAGAGAGCATAATGCTCAAAGGAATGTTGGTTTTTCCCTGTTAAGGGTTCCAGGGTAAAAGCTCGGTGTACTATGTGATTGTTTGTGTCATTTGTGTTCTTGATTAAATTCTTCTTTTCTTCTGCTAGGATTAGCGTGGAAGTGTCTTTCATTTCCTGACATGTGGTATCAGAGCTTAGGTTTTCCATGACAAGTGAATGATTAGAGTGGTGTTATGCTTTGGCGAGTATATCAAATCTTGATTTTCCAATCTTGAATATGAGAACTAAACCCTAGGTACAGTAAGAGTTGTAAGTCATAAATTGTGTTAAATATCGTGATAAAGAATGGTGAGCAGTTCCAGAATAGAGATAGAAAAATTAAATGGCCAGAATTTTGAGCTTTGGAAGCTTAAAATGAAAGATCTTCTCATGGATCGAGAACAATGAACAATGGTCTGTCCAGGTACCTAGCCGACAAGCATGTCAACGGAAGAATGGGAGAAACTTGAAAGAAGAGTAAGAAGTACGATTCGATTTTGTCTTGCAGATTCGGTGCTACTGAATGTCTCAGGTGAAGATTTGGCCAAGAAACTGTGGGACAAGGTGGGAAGCTTATACCAGTTGAAATCTCTGGTAAATAAGTTGTTTCTTAGAAATAAATTGTATCTTCTGAGGATGAGTGATGGAAGTTCGATGTCTGAGCATTTAAATGCGTTTAATACCGTGTTAAGCCAATTATCAGCTGTGGATATTAAGATCATTGATGAGGAGAAGTGTATCAATCTATTATGTTCTTTTCCAGACTCCCAAGATAGCTTAGTCATGGCTATTAGGAGTAATACAACCACACTAGCGCTAGAGTAGGTGGTTTCTTCTCTACTGTTGGAAGAAAGGAGAAGGGAGAACATGGAAGGATCAACCAAATATTATCTAGTAGTGAGAGGTCGATCGATAGACACAAATAAAGGCAGATTCTCTAGTAGAAAGTTCAAGTCGAAGGGTAGATCTAAATCCCTGATTTAGTTGACGTGAAGATGCTGGAAATTTGGTAACACTGGGCATTATAAAAAGGAATGTACGTTGAAGGCAACAAAAGTTAGTGTTGTATCCGAAGAGAATCAATTGACTGAGAGAAACACAACCTCGAATAAGGAAGGTGATGTGTACTTGGCTTCAACCAATACATAGTCGGATCAAGATGTTTGGTTGATCAACTCGAGAGCATCCTATCATATGACACCACATAAATAATGGTTCTTTGAATATGAACGATATGATGGGGGTGATTTGTTCTTGGGGGATGACTCGACAACCAAAATTTTCAGACAGGGGAGAGTCCAGCTGACACTGCAGGATGGGAAAAAAAGAACTCTTCCACGTGTGCTACAAATTATGGGTTTGCATACTCTGTTTCAGAAGGATTCATGCAAGATGGTCAGAGGTGTGATAGTCTTAATGAAAGGAGTTTAGATATTGGTACCCTATACAAGTTGTTAGGTAATGTTGACTAGAATGTATGCAACAACATCATTTCTCCTGAAATCGACTCAACTGCGACTCGAATCAACTCGATGCCGACACAACTCAACTCAACTCGAGCTAAGTCGATTCAATTCGACTCGACAAGACATGATGAAATTGACCCGACTAGGTTATGGCATGAGAGGATGGGATACATTGGAGAAAAAGGACTTCGAGTTATGCAAAGCAAAGGTATGGTCAAAGGTTTTCTTGAATGTGGTTTAGAAGTCAACTTTTGTGAGCATTGCATATATGGAAAATAAAGTCGGGTGTGGTTCCCATCTGGAGCGACAAGGGAAAATGGGATTCTAGAACTGGTGCATAGTTATGTGTTTGTCTTGCTTACAATGTCTTCACTTGGTGGATCCCTGTATTATGTCTCCTTCATAGATAATTTTTCCAAGAAGACATGGATATATTTCATGAGGAATAAATCATAGGTTTTCGAGAGATTTAAGGAGTTTAAAGCTTTTGCGAAAAACCAGACAAAGAAGAGGATTAAAGTGTTGAGAACTGAAAATGGTGGTGAATTTTGTGGAAAGGAATTTGATCGGTTATGTAAGCAGTGTGGCATAGCATGAAAAAATACCACACCATATACCCCAGAGAAAAATGGAGTTGCTAAGAGAATGAACAGAACGTTGATGGATAAGGCAAGGAGCATGCTAAGTGGTGCTAGGCTCTTACACGAATTATGGGCAGAAGTAGTTGAGACTGCAAGATATCTGGTGAATATGTCTCCTTCGTCGATGCTAGTTGACACGACTCCAAATGAGGTATGGTTTGGTAAGAATCCTTCAGTGGCACATCTCAAATTATTTGGTTGTGATGCATTTGTGCATGTTCCCAAGGAAAGGTGGAGCAAGATGGACAAGAAGGCAGTTAAATGTATTTTCATTAGATATAAATAAGGAATGAAAGGAGATAAGCTATGGGATCCTCGATCAAGGAGAATAGTGTATATTCGAGATGTGGTCTTCAAAGAAGTCGGAGGTAAGTCCGAGCCTAAGGAAGTTGTTCAGGCTGAGAGTTATCCTGATATGGTGTGGTTTGAACTCAGGAACGAAGAAGATGATTCAGATGAGTCAATTGAATCTGAGGAAGAGGTGGAAAAAATGACTTCGGTGGTAAGGAGGTCAGAGAGAATAAGAAAACTAGTTGAGAGGTATATTCTTCCCGACTTTCATTTCACATTCATGCGAACTGCCACCGATGATGATCCCAAGTCGGTCGGTGAGGTAGACAACTCGGTAGAGGGTAAACTCTGTAAGGACGCTATGGTAGAAGAGATGGAATCCTTGTACAAGAATGAGACATGGGATTTAGTCGAGTTACCTAGTGGAAGAAATCACGTCAGTAGCAAGTGGGTGTTCAAGAAGAAGATAAATTATGCAGGACAAGTCGAGAAGTTCAAATCTCGACTGGTGGAAAAAGGTTATTCTGAAGTCAAGGGTGTCGACTTCGGTGAGATATTTTCCCTTGTTGCAAAACTAACTTCCATTAGAGTACTAATGTCTCTGGATGCAACATTCTATCTGGAGATAGAATAGATGTATGTGAAGACAATGTTACTACATGGGGTTCTGGAAGAAGAAATCTACATGAAACAACCTAAAGGATTTGTAGTAGAGGTTAAGAAAGAGTTTGTGTGCAAACTCAAAAGATCCCTTTATGGGCTAAAGCAATCTTTAAGGATGTGGTACCAAAAGTTTGACACATACATCCTTAGTTTTTTATTTGTGAGAAGAAAAGTTGATCACTACATATATTCCAAGGATGAAGATGGGTGTTTCATATATGTAGCTTTGAATGATGATGACATGTTGTTGATTGGAAACAACATGGACGCAATAAAGGAGGTGAAGAATCAATTATCCTCAAATTTCGACATGAAGGATCTTGGTGCATCTAACTTCATTCCAGGAATGGAGATTAAGAGAGATCGAGCCACTAAAAAGATATGGTTGAATCAGATAAAGTATATTGAAACAGTTATGAAATGGTTCAATAGGCAGGATTGCAAACCGATGAAGGTGCCAATTCATGTGGGAGTAAGGCTTACTATTTAATAGTGTCCAAAGACACAAGAAGAAATAGAGCACATGGTACGTGTTCCCTATGCAATTGTTGTTGGTAGTCTAATGTATGTGATGGTCTGCACTAAACTAGACATTGCCCATGTAGTGGGACTGTTGAGCAGGTAGATGTCGACACCTAGAAAGGAGCACTAGCTAGTTGTCAAAAGAGTATTCAGGTATCAATGTGACACGAAGGACTATTTTATATGCTACCAAGGAAGACCTGGAGGTGAAAGTGGTAAAATATATGTACATGGATTTATCGACGCCGACTGGGTTGGAGATCTGGATCGACAGAGGTCGACCGACGAATATGTCTTCAAGATGTTTGGTGGAGCAATAAGATGGATGAGTAAGTGACAAGCATTCATAGCCTTGTAAACAGTAGAAGTTGAATAAATGGTGGCCACTCATGGAAGCAAATAAGTGGTATGGATTCAAAGGTTGTGTTCAGGAATCAGGTTTGAGCAGAGAGTTGTGAAGGTAAGTTGCGATAGTCAAAGTGCAATTTTTATGGCAAAGAACTCTACCTGTCATTCAAATACTAATCACATTGATGTACAATACCATTTCATAAGAGATATGGTGGAAATCAACAAGGTGATACTGGAGAAAGTGGACACGTTGGAGAACATAGCAGACTCGTTGACCAATTTTGTGAGTGTTGTGAAGTTCTCTTGGTGTAGAGAGGCAATGGGCATTATTTCCATGGGTCTGTGAATGAAAGTTAAGGAATCTCCTGTTTCAGTAAAGAAGACAACAAGTGGGAGAATGTTGGGTTGTTATATTATTTGCAGTGAAAGTCGAGTCGAGGTAGATTGACTGACGATCGAAGGTTGAGGTAGATCGACTGAAGATCGAAGGTCGAGGTGGATCGACAACATTTAAGGTCGAGGTGGATTGACAACAAGTCAAAGGTCGAGGAAGTAGACTAGGAGAATTTAAAGTCGAAGATATCGACGATAAGTCAACTGACAATAGGTCAAAGTGCGAGCGTGAGATGACCAACTAGATATCGAATGAAGGTCGACTGGTTACCTGATTTGGATTCGACTATAACATAATCGTGAAATTTGCAGGATTTGTAGCCAATGATATGCATGGATCTGTAACTGTTTTTGGTTGCTAATATTTAAGGTATTTCTTGTTTTAAAGCCTATAAAGAGGCGTTTGTAAGGTCGTAAAGGAAAACGTTGTAATGCACTTATGCAGGTTAATGCATGTGTAGTTGTAGGTTGTTGGTCATGCATATGTAAGAAGAATTGGCTATAGGGTTGTTATTGTGCAGACAAGAGGGTATGATGTTGATTGTGTCTTAGGTGTGGACCAAGGTTAGGCATGTAACCTTTTATTCAGATTGAATAAGAAAACAAGAGAACATAACGCTTAAAGGATTGATGGTTTTTCCTGGTTAAGGGTTCTAGGGTAAAATATCGATGTACTGTGTGATTGCTTGTGTCATTTGCGTTCTTGCTTAAATTCTTCTTCTCTTATGCTAAGATTAGTGTGGAAGTGTCTTTCATTTCTTAGCAGGTAGATGTTATATTGTAGGGATTCTTAAAATTATGAATGGGATATATCTTGTTCGATTTGAATTTGAATGATACATAATCATACCACCAATCCATGATTAAATTGGCCATGACTAGTTCCTAGGCATCTAACTCTTTAGCTTTAAAATCTTGCAATAATTGTTTATCCATGGAGACATCAGGTGGGTTCAACTTATACATTTCAGCTAAATCTTTAGGTCTGAATGAACCCACTACTTGATGAGCTAAATTAACTACTGTACAAGTTTTGACATCAATATGAGAAATGATCCAACATACCATGTCATAATAAGGTAAGATGGCTAATCTTGCAGCTACCTTGTGAAGATCCATGAGTGTGCCTGCATCTTCTTCATCTTCATTAGTGAAATCCCCTCTTTCGAACATTTCATGAATTTGGTCCCAGTCCAAGCAACCCTTGAGCCTTCTATTATGAGTTGTATCTAAATAAAATATTGAAATAGGATTTTTCTCCTAGTCAAACTCTTTATCATAGAGGTCTTCAACCTTTTCCTACTTCCCCTTCTCCTTCTTAATCATATTGTCTATAGAAAAACACAATTGAAAATAAATTACAAAAACCTCAAACAAACTCCATAAATATTAAACCTATTACAACTATTCATAAAGAAAATAAAAGGTCTTTTCTTACCAGAGTTTATAGCAGCCTAAAATTCAAACTTTCACAAAAATTTATGTTTTTTTAATTGCTAGTAGAGCTTCGAGTGCATCCAAAGGGTTATTGTTTGTTTTCAGGGATTTGAAATGACAGAAAAACTAAATGATGTGGGTTGACAACCTTAGGGTTGATTCAATCTATCATCATTAGTTTCCCATGTCATGAATTAATTCATTTGGTCAAAAAAAAATATTGACATGAATGACATTCTATAGGAAATATGGTTGGAAATTCAAATTTTATAACGTGTTATAAACCGGTGAAAATAGGTACCAGATATCTGGGATCTAGGCTAGCGAGATATATCGAAATGAGAGAGTAATAAAAATCTTGGATCTAGATGGGAGGATAGGCCACATAAGAAGAAATTGATTGTTGATCAAATGATAAGAGGGAATGATGATCGTTGATTTTCCTTTGAATGAAATCCATCACTTAATTAATAAATCCCTTATCTTGGTTATCCCAAATGCATTGCAAGAACACATTGCGACAATTTTATAATGCTCAAACCTCCTAGTTAAGTTTGTGTGCAAAGTCGAGGAAGTTATATATCCGTGAGCACATACTAAACTTTTAGTTATTATCACATAAGTAAATCCATAATCTGGGATAGAATAAATGAGATTATTAAAACAAAAAGTCAGAGTCTCGATGCCCCGTAGAAAGACACTATTAGTCGAATTATATGATAATAATTTCGTTACATTTTATCATCAATCTGGGTTTGTAAACTTACGAAGTGCCAAGCACAATATATGCAGAGTTGATCTTAAAGTGTCTAACACACCATTTTTTAATGAACTATGAAGCAAAAATATTAGAACTAGTTTCTCATCTAATAGTGAATATTCTAAGGTAGAATTGTAGGTTGAATATAGATCTTTATATTCAATAGTACTTTGTTGGATTCACTCTTTAAGATTGAAAATATTCGATTGAAAATAGAAACAACATAATTAAGAAACTAATACATGCAAACAAGATGTCTATCCTAAGCAGTCGCCAACTAGTGAAGCATTAGGTACCATTAATTGCATAGACTGTAGCTCTGACAATTCCTTGCTCGAAGGATCACCATTCAAACTGATAGACAAACAAGCATGAGAATCATGTTCCAACAAGAATTAGTTGTATGGACACAAAATAAATAAAACTGTATAAATTGAATTAACTCACGCAACGAAAGGAAGCTATTGGACAACATATACCAGAGGGAGCGGGGCCTGGCTACCTTGGCATACACTACCAAGAAAGACTACAATGGAGAGTTATTTTATATGCAAACATTTATTTATTCCAAAATTCTCTTCCCAATTACAATGATCCTCCTTACATTTATACATATAGGTTACATCTCATAGAACGGAAGTGGTTACAACAAAATGAGACCATATCCCAAATGCATGGATCTACAACCAACACAAACTTGATTAAGGAAATAGAGGTTAACTAATGGTTGTTGGATATGTTTTAATAACATAGAATCCCAACAAAATTATATTTGACAAAACCATATTCCATTATTTGTCAATAAGAGGCACAACCACCGGAATATTGAGGTGCTACAGGAATTCGGGGCATTACAGGATTTCTTGGAAAATTTGTTTGGAAGATCCACCCATATCTCCCAAACCATTTATTGTTTTGCAAATTTATTCTCGTGCTATTCAATTTGGGGCATTTTGCACAAAATCCATGTCTTCGATTTGCCAAATCTGTCTTCATCTGTTCAAAAATGTCGTTTTAAAAATGCTTCTAGAAACATGTCGCTACAAGAATTCCGATAGTGCTACAAGATTCAGAAGATGCCTACAACTAGATTCGAACTACTTAAACCATAATTAGTAAAACCATTCCTTTACTTCTCTAATTCACCAAAGAGTAAGATAAATCAATAAATTAAGCAATAAAATGCCTTGTGGATTTTATTGGCACTTTATCTTAAAAACAAAAGGAAATATAGCAAAGGGATAGGTAAGGATAGGTTAAAATGGACAAAAAGGAGCCAATTCATAGTGTAGAATGAACCAAAACTATGACCTAACATCTCCTCCACACCTGCAGTTTTGCATGTCCTCGTGCAAACAAAGTCGGTTGGTGGTTTTGCAAAATTTGAAAATTTGAATCAACTTCACTTATCTTAGCAAAGTCTGGCAACATCTATGAGTATGTTGAGATTGTCCCTTGTTGAAAACACCACCAACACTTAGAGGGGGGGGTTGAATTAGTGTGTGGAATTTTCTAACTTTTCTAACCTTCTTACAAGTTAGCAGTTAAAACATATTCGAACAGATTAAGAACAATCAAATCATAATCACAATGGATACAGAAGATACCAGATGTTTGTATATAATTTATATGAATATATGTGAATATAATAATAAGGATTTTCCCAGCACCAACTGAAGTAAGGAGCACCAACTCTTAAGAAAGACCCAACTTGTTGATAGAACGCAGTCTATCCAACTAGAGTTCAACCAACTCTAGTAGCAGTGATTCATTAATGAATCAATTTTGTTTCATGATCAGATATATACAATAAACACTCATCACTACACTTCATATTCTCTCTGAAATTCATGCCTTCTTCACTTCGTCTTTCCTCTGATATTCATGCCTTCTTCAGTTTTGCTTCTCTTTGATATTCGCATGGACCTCAGGTCCATATCCCCTTCATTTTCTTTGTAGGCCGCTCTTTCACACAAGCCCGTATACTCCTTGCACAAAGCCCACACATCCAAGTGAACCAATCATGGTTGTATTTATACTTGCTTATGCTCAAAACTTGTTTAATCTATTGAGTCGACCTATGCAATAACCAACTTGTTCATTAACAACTTTGGGACCACCAGAGATCATCGTTTCAGGTCTTCATCGTTAAACCTAGCATCCCTTTTTCTTTCATAAATCGATCACAGGATGGATCGATTTCCTTCGTCTTTGTGATAACAAAAATAGGCGCTTCCTTCAAACCATGTTCATATGATCATAGGAATAGAACCACAGGCTTATCAAATAAGCGACGCATTCCATTCTGTCTTTTTAAATATCTTTACCATATGACCAATGGCATTAATTAGATGTTGGGTGAGACGAGCGCTTGAGCACTTATCGATTCAACGCTCACGATTCAATCTCCCAAAATGGATGATTGTCGTAACTTCGACACTTTTCCCTTCGGGTCTTCTGGACTTCCAACCTTTCAAATCTCCCATAGCGGATTTCATCGAATAGATTGGACGACTCATGTTTACTTCGCAGAACCAGATCAATGGTCAAATTCGATCCTTGGACCTATACTTCATTGCTTAATCTGACGGCCAGGACTTAATCAAGTGTTGAGATGGATGGCCACCATTTACTCTGTGACTTCGTCTATTATACTTACATTATCCTTCCACTATGTTTTGATCAAAGGTTGTGAGTGCACCTGACATCAGATCGAGGGTCGATATCTCCTTTGGGTCTCCGGACTTCATAGATTCCGAGTCTCAACCCCTTCTTTCCTCCGTACGCCAATATTCTAGAGCTAACAAACCACTGATGTGTGTCCCTCTCGAATTAACAGTCGAGATCTCCTTCGGGTCTCTGTACTTCGAAGATTTCAAATCTCAACCCCTTATTTCCTCTGGACTAGTCACCTGTTGAGTAAGTCATAAACGGTGGAGAACGCTTGTTGTCGGTTAACGCTTCCGCTTACATTATCCTTCCACTATAGTGTATTGATAGATGAGAATGATCCCGAAGTGATCTTCAGATTGGACGTCTCGTGTCCACTTCGGGACTTTGACATTCGAGACTTTGGGACTTTGGGCAAGTGCTAGTGGTAAAACTCTCGAAGCAAAACTCTCGGAGTGACGTAACTTGCTTATGTCACTTGTTGACGTGTCACGAGTCGAGTAGTTGATGTGTGTCACTTTGATTCATGATTTGCACGTACCTAAAATGTCGAATCAACTTGACACTTGTCATTATCTGATTGTGCCATGTGTCCTTGCTGATGTGGATTGTTGACGTGGTCTGTCAACGTAGATCTCCTGATGTGACACATTCATCTCCTTGATCTAACAGTTGTCCTGACTCTTGATGTATCTTAGATCGACGGCTGAGAGAAAATTCAAACCTTCATGCTTCAGGACTTAGGGACTTTTCACATTTCTTGGTGGTGAAACTCCCGAAGCAATACTCCTGGAGTGATGTAACTTGCTTACGTCACTTTTTGACATGGCACGAACCAATTTCCTCTTGACGCTTGTCATCATCTAATTATGCCATGTGTATGTGTTGATGTGGTCTACCACGTGTTCTTATTGATGTGGTCTGCCACATGTCCTTGTTGATTGGTCTGTTGCGTGTCCTTGGTGACGTGGTCTGTTGCGTGTCCTTGGTGACGTGGTCTATTGACCAACAACCCTGATCCAATGGTCATCGTATGTTTTCCAAATATGATGGTCCTTATTCATTTTGGATTTTCGGGCTTCGGGTATTTTGAATCTCAAACTGAATTCTTGACGTGAGATTTCTCTGAAGCTTAACCTCCTCGTATATTTATACCTGAAACGAATGTTGTTCATTTATCAGGATCTTCGATCGACAACTCGATCTTTCTGCGATGCAACTATTCTATCTTATCTCCTCCTTCCACTTAGAATGATCCAATGGCTGATGAAAATTTGCACAAATGAGATCTCAGATCTTATCTCGCTTATCTTATCCTTCCACTCGAAAATGATCCGACGGTTGATGGGAATTTGGGTTTGATCCGACGGTTGGTAGGTATTCGGTTAATCAAACTCTCAGCCCTTTTACCTCGCTTATCCTATCCTTCCACTCGAAAATGATCCAACGGTCATGAAGACACTCAAAGCAGATCCATGATCAAGAATGATTGTGGAACCACAACTTGCGAGTAATTTAACTTGTCATCCAAACTCCGCAATTGGAAGTTGTGCGTTGTTGGTGAGTCAACCACAATCGTTGATATTTGAAGCTATAAGATCAGACAGTCCTGACTAATTGCAAGATTGGAACAAGCGTGATATTTAATTCTCCTTTCGATCTCCGCAATTCATCATTGTCGTTGATCTAGCGATTGCGCATCCAACGGTCATGATTTAATCTCACTTAATCTCATCGTTTGTTGGATAAACCGCAGTCATAGATATTTGGAGCTATGAGATCTGACGATCTAGACTGATTGCGGTATTGTAACTGGTGAGTTGTTTAATTCTTCTTTTGCTCCCCGCAATTCATCCATGTCGTTGATCTGGCTTGCAGATCCGACGGTCACAATCCTCCAATGGTCCTCAAGCCCATGGTCACTCATATGACCGACATCCATAATATGAGATGGTCAACATGGTCAATTTATTGATCAGACGACTGTTGAGGCTTCTCACTCTGATCGAACGGCTGCTAAGGCTTCTCACTCTGATCTTACGCTTTTGATTCTGAGCTTTGACCTCTTCATATTGTTCACTCCTCCTCCTGAGCTTACGCTTTGGATATTCTGTATATTGTTCGCTCCTCCTCCTGATATTTTATCATAGGAACATTATTGATCCTATCGTGATAAAAAATAATCACGAATTGCTTCATACTGTTCGCTTCTTATGCTAACTGATATACTATTGACATCAATGACAATCTCATCTATGGTAAATGATAATTCATCGTAACAACAAATCATCACATCAACTGTTGACATCAATGACAATATGTCCAACAATCTCCCCCTTTGTCATTGAGGGAAACACACTAACTTCATATACAAAACCCCCCCTATGATGATGCTTTATTCATATGAAGTTTCTTCGTATGAAGTTTTCTCTCACCCTTTGACATCAATGGCAAAGGGTTTTTCCTCTTGTGGTAAAGCTCTGTATGTTACTTGACCAGAATCTGAACTTGGGTAACTCTTCCTACAATCACCCTTTTCTTGTCATAACTTAATGACTCCCCCCATCAATATGCTATCTCTCTTTGTTTCTAACTACTCTCTCCCTTTGTTTCTGAAAAGGTAGCTCTTCCTGACAGGGTTTCTTCCCCTGTTAATTTACCAACTTCTTATCTCAGTTGATTGGGATTTTTGTGTTTCAAATGAGTAGTCTTCTTTATATCAATTTTTGTAGTGATCGAGTCTGTACAAAACTTAATCTAATCACTTTCTTATTTATTAACCAAAATACTTCCCCTGAGTTTTTGTTGACTATTCTCACCCCTTTGTTTCTGAAAGAGTAGCTTTTTCTAACAGGGTCTCTCCTCTTGTTATCTCTACAGGATGTCATGTACCTCATTTTGTACATCAGAATGTTGTTTATGTGGATGTCATTGTCCTACTGGAACATTGTGCAATTGTAGCTCAGATTATTAAAACAACTCTTGGATTTTCCCATTGATTCTCATCAATCTCTAACCAGATGTATCTGTCTTTATCCAAGATGCTTCTTTACTGTACATTGTTCTAAAGTTGTCTGAGAAAGATTATACTTTGCTTGTCACATGACTGCAATTCTTTTTGCAGCAATTAACTTCACTCTTGTTCACTTGTTCAGTCTTTGCTATCCACATATGTGAGTGTCCTGATTTATTGAACTTTGTTCTCTGGTCTTTTATTATTGCAACTTCATTTTTATTCCATGTTTTATTTACTCCTTTTGTCGTATTGTATGAATCATTTCTCATTGACTGTTTTCTTGAGTTCCAACAGTTACAGTCTTTGTGGCCATATCCACCACAACTGTAGCATCTCATAGTGTAACAATGTGTAGCAATATGTCCAACATGATTGCAGTTCCAACATCTTATACTGTTGTTGAACCTACCAAATTGTTTTCTTCCATGATGCCTACAATCCAAGGCTTTATGACCATATTCATTACAAGAAAAACAATAACCATTAAAAATACTCTCATACCTTCTTTGATTCATCCATGAAGGTGTCTCTCTTCTAAACTTGGTTTGAGGTATATGAGTAGATTTTGGATGTCTTCCTTGATCTGATCTTCTAAATTTTGTAGTGTTGCTTTTATTTCTTGAACATGAAGAACCTGAGTCATACCTGCTTTCACTTTTTACAAATGAAGGAGTTGTGTCAGACATGTCTTCATCCTTTACAAATGAAGGACCTGTGTCAGACCTGTTTTCACCTTTTACAAATGAAGGACCTGCATCAGATTTCTTACGAGTACTGATTTCTTCCTTGTTGTATCCAAGACCGAATTTGTCATTTGGTGATCTCTGAATATCCAAGATCTCATCCAGGGTCATGGAGTTGTTCAAGAACTTGATTTGAGTGATTGACTTCTCAACCTTCTCTCTAAGATTCACAACTTCTACTTCCATCTTAGGACATGATTCTTCCTTTTTGTTCAGTTGGTTCCTCACTACCTCCTCCCTTCTTTTAGCTTCTTCAAGTTGGATTTTAAGATTGACATAGTTTTCCCTTAGTTCTTTTAGATCTGCAAGGATTTTGCTTGGTTCATCATCTTCCTTCTTTTATTCTTTTGCTTGACTGATTTCATTTTTTAGTCTCTCGATCTCCTCTTCCTTTGCTTGACTGATTTCATTTTTCAGTCTCTCGGTCTCCTCTTCCTTTTCTTTTGTTAGATCAACAAATTTTGATTTCATTATTTTGATCTCTTCTTCTTTGTTTTCTAACTGAATCTTTTGCTCATATATGATTTCTTTATTGTCTTTGAGATTTTCTTTTATTTCCAGGATATGCCTTTGATTTCTAAGCTCATCATCTTCCTTCTTATTTTCTTTTACTTGAATAATTTGTTTCTTCAGCTTCTCGATCTCCTCTTCTTTTTCTTCTAACTGATTATCCTACTCATATATTATCTTTTCATTGTCCTTGAGCATTTCCTTTATTTCCAAGATATGCTTTTGACTCTTTTCAATAAATTCTTTAGTGTAGTCATGAAGATAGCTATAGTCTGAATCATTATGGTCATAGCAGTATTCACAGAGACTCCAATCAACCTCTTGCTTGGCCTTTGATAGTTCTTCTTCTACTTCTTCCATGAGATAAATACTAACAAAACATTATTTTATTGTATATGAGTCTTCTTCTTTACTTGCAAGGGAGGATTCAATATCAACATTATTGCAATCGAAATATTGTGGAGAGTCTTTACCTTTATTGATGATTGAATCTTCCTCTTCATCCTTTATAGGAATGTCTTTTGTGTCTTGTCTTTTGATTTGATACATCTCTTCTAGCTTCAGCCATAATTCCTTGGCGGATGTGCATAGTCCTATGCTTGCCTTGACTGTATCTGACAATCCATTGAGAAGAATCTTCAATGCCACTTCATTGTTCTTCCTTGCTTTTCTTTGGACTATAATTTTGGATAGATTCTTTGATGTAGTTAAGTCCTAGGGCTTGCTTACTACTGAATTCCAAACATCAGATCCTTTTGACTTCAAATACCGTTTCATATTTTCTCTTCGTGAGGAATAATTTGTTCCATCAAATAAGAGAGCCATATGTCCACCCATTTCT
This sequence comes from Picea engelmannii, assembly GCA_009831015.1. Taxonomy (NCBI): domain Eukaryota; kingdom Viridiplantae; phylum Streptophyta; class Pinopsida; order Pinales; family Pinaceae; genus Picea; species Picea engelmannii. The sequence goes on from ML800551.1 coordinate 134,136, forward strand.
TCAGGATCTACCTTCTAGTGTTTAAACTGTGTTTTGAAGGAACCTCGCTCTGATACCAATTGTTGAACACACTGCCCACACTAAGAGGGGGGGGGTGAATTAGTGTGTGGACTTTTCTAACTTTTCTAACCTTCTTACAAGTTAGCAGTTAAAACATATTTGAACAGATTAGGAACAATCAAATCATAATCACAATGGACACAGAAGATACCCGATGTTTTTATATAATTTATATGAATATATGTGAATATAGTAATAAGGATTTTCCTAGCACCAACTGAAGTAAGGAGCACCAACTCCTCAGAGAGCACCAACTCTCAAGCAAGACCCATCTTGATGATAGAACAGTCTATCCAACTAGAGTTCAACCAGATATAGTAGTAGTGATTCATTAATGAATCAATTATGTTTCATGATGAGAGATATTCAATCAATGCTCATCACTGCACTTCATCTTCTCTCTGAAATCCGTGCCTTCTTCACTTTGTCTTTCCTCTGATTTTCATGCCTTCTTCAGTTTTGCTTCTCTCTGATATTCACATGGACCTCGGGTTTGTATCCCCTTCATTTTCCCCAAAGGCTACTCTTTCTCAGTGACCCTATCTTTCACACAAGCCCGTATACTCCTTGCACAAAGCCCACACATCCAAGTGAACCAATCATGGTTGTATTTATACTTGCTTATGCTCAAAACTTGTTTAAGTTATTGAGATGACCTATGCAATAACCAACTTGTTCATTAACAACTTTGGGACCACCAGAGATCATTGTTTCGGGTCTTCATCGTTAAAACTGGCATCCCCTTTTCTTTCATAAATCGATCACAAGATGGATTGATTTCCTTCGTTTCTGTGATAAAATAAATAGGTGCTTCCTTCAAACCATGTTCATATGATCATAGGCGTAGAACCACAGGCTTATCAAATAAGTGATGCATTCCATTCTACCTTTTTAAATCTCTTTACCATATGACCAATGGCGTTAATCATACATTAGGCGAGACGAGCGCTTGAGCACCTATCGATTCAATGCTCACGATTCAATATCCTGAAATGGACAATTGTTGTAACTTCATCACTTTTCCCTTAGGGACTTCCAACCTTTCAAATCTCCCGGAGCAGATTTCGTCGAATATATCGGATTGTTCACGTTTACTTCGCGGAACCAGATCAATGATCGGATTCGATCCTTGGACCTATACTTCATTACTTAATCTAACGGCTAGGACTTACTCAAGCATTGAGATGGATGGCCACCATTTACTCCACGACTTCATCTATTATACTTACGTTATCCTTCCACTATGTTTTGATAAATGGTTGTGAGTGCAACCGACATCAGATCGATGGTTGAGATCTCCTTCGGGTCTTCGGACTTCGGATATTTCGAGTCTTAGCCCCTTCTTTCCTCCGTACATCAATCTTCCAGAGCTGACAGACCATTGATGCATGTCCCTCTCGGATTAATGGTTGAGATCTCCTTCAGGTCTCCAGACTTTGGAGATTTCAAACCTCAACTCCTTCTTTCCTCCAGAGCGATCACCTGTTGAGTAAGTCATAAATGGTGGAGACCACTTGCTGTCGATTAACACTTCCTCTTACACTATCCTTCCACTATAGTAGATCAACAGACAAGAATGCTCCCAAAGTGATCTTCAGATCAGACATCTCGTGTCCACTTCGGGACTTTGGGCAAGTGCTGGTGGTAAAACTCCCGAAGCAAAACTCCTGGAGTGACATAACTTTCTTACGTCACTTGTTGATGTGTCACGAGACAAGTAGTTTCCACGTGTCACTCTGATTCGTGATTTGCACGTACCTGAAATATCGAATCAACTTGACACTTGTCATTATCTTATTGCGCCATGTGTCCTTGCTGACATGGACTGCTAATGTGGTCTGTCGACATAGATCTCCCGATGTGACACATTCATCTCCTTGATCTAACGGTTGTCTTAACTCCTGATGTATCTTAGATGGACGACTCAGAGCGACTTCGAACTTTCGTCCTTCGGGACTTCGGGACTTTTGACATTTCTTGTGTTAGCCTCTTTCTCATATACAATTAGTAAGTCTTAGTATACCACCTTTGTATATTTTACATACTAGTATATAGTTGTTATCCTAAGTGTGTTTCTAGATTCCTATAGTTCCTCTTCCTACCTCATCTCTTGATGAGGTGTCGATGTGAGAACAATTGAGGTGGTTTCATTATTGTATTATATATTTGTATCATTAAGATGAATACAATGCTGAGAATTATGGCTTGAGGCCTTTTCAGCTAATCTTCTTGTCCTAATATTCTTATGCTCAATTTATTCAATTGGTATCAGAGCTTCTTATAGTTCTTAAAGGCTTGGTAGTCTTGAGTTCCATGGTTGTCTTCCATGAGAGATGAGGTGCAACAAATGATATTGAGATGAGCATCTAGTAAAAGAGAGAAGCAACTAGAGTTGGAGGGATTTGGTGTTCGAGTGACCACTCTTCTACATTCACGCAATCTGGTATGGCCAACTGAATGTGGAATCAGGTGTAGGGAGCAGATACATCAAAATGAATGCCTCTGAGTATATGTATGTACAGAATTTTGAATTAATGAAAAGGCAAGTTTCTGCCTCATTTTTGCAAATGATCTTATGCTTGAATGTTTCAAATACATAGAAGTTCGATGGTCAATTTAATTATGTACATGTGTGATAAAGAAACAAAGTAACTGTGTATGTGCATTTCTCGAGGGATTATGTAACAAAAATTCCAGTATTTAGTAGCAACAAGAATCTGAAATTCTTGTGAAAATGATTTAGAACTCATTGGAAGAATCTAATGGTAGATTCGATTTAAGGGTGCGTTGATGGCATTAACGCCAGACCAATGTTTTGTATTGTGTTATTAAAGGATGGATTTGATGTGGAAAATCGAGTTCCTTTGCATTATGTTTCTAGCTGCAGGATGCGTTGGCAACGGGTAATAAATCTCAGCAAAATATTGTAACCAAGATATGGTCAAATCGTAATGAGGAATCACCATCAATTTGCAAACTTTATATATTAGATTCTATCTGGATATCCTTGAATTGTTGAATAAGTATAGCATGTGCCCCTCCATATAGATAGTAATACGCCCAGCTAGGAATTGAGTATGAGTGATGGGGTGCCAATCTGAAAATAATCTTGGATTGAGATATCGATTTGTGTTGAAATCGAATCATAGTAATAACCATAATTGTGTATGGAAGATGTGATCATGTAGAAGGGTTTGAATGTATTTATGAAAATTTGAATTAGTGTATTTTTGGTATGAATTCAGTTTCGCTGCATTGAATGTTATTGAATCGAAAGTCATTGGGATGTTTGAAGGAATCGAATTGTGGAAAGGTTATCTGAAAGTCTACGTTGAAAGAAAAGTGGTCAAAGACTAAAGATTGGCATTTTTTACCAGTTCTGATGAGAGTTGAATTCAAGGCATTGGTATGCAAAGGCGTTGAAGGTAGGAGCATCAATACACATAATCATGTTTGGAATCCTTCACTGGGAGAGACACACTTCCAGATCCTTGCATTTGAAACAAAATCTAGAGATTGGAGCATGGTAACAACAATTCCAGATTGTAAACAATATTCTAGTGGATCGTAGAGCATCAATGAATTTCATTTTAGCCATCGGTTCTCTTGCGAATCGAACTCAGGGCATTGAATTTCCTGGTATTAAACCCCGATTCTTCTCCATGATCTGCTCGAAATAATTTTTAAATCTCCTCAAAATCACCTAAAATATCTACTCTGTGATTTTCTCATCCAAACTCCACAACAATCATATCAACAAATGTACCTTGTGCCCTCCATTTAGCATGATGATGGTGGCAAAGTCTCAACGACCTCCAGCGTATTCAAATTCTTGGTTGAACTTCCATCGATTCTAAAGGAAACAGATCTGCCCAAATTAGCAACACAATGACATGCAAGCTCCATCCATCCAGATCTATTAATGAAACTACAGTCAACGCTTTGTCAAAATGAGATAGACCCCACGCACTTGCCTAAAAAAGAGATGTGTTTGCTGGAAGTGAAAATATTCACAGACTTGTAATGTTACCATTCTTAGTAGTTGCATTTGATTGACTTTATAGTGCAAGAGTTTGATAAAGTAATATTGTGTTCTTTGGAGGATCTATTAGGATTAATGTATTTTAAAAAAATTGGTGTCTTCTTTAGTTTAGAGGGAACAAAAGTTTACTTGAAGGTTTGACAATGAGATGTGATGACAAAGATTGTAATTGAAAAGTGAATTTCTCTTAGGTGTAAGAGATCATTGTATTAAGAATAATAAAAGTTAATTTTTGTGGTGTTGAAGTGTCCTAGATCTGCCCGAAATTGAATAAGGGGATCTTAGGTACACATTGTGTAGTGTGGTTGGTGGCTATATTTTTTAATGCTTTGACGTTTAATGTCTAGTTTTGACATAAACATAATTGTAACGCATTACACACGGAGTACACAACAACTCAAGGAAATGCAAGCTCACATAATTAAAGCACAATCAAGCACATATGATTGAGCATTTACAAGCAATCAAATCATATCAGTCAAGGCAATAAAATCAAATTAATCAAAGGAGCAATTCAAAATCGTTGTAGCAATGGATACATCAAGCACCTAATATTCAAGGACTCGAAACGTCATCAAAGAAGTCAACTTTGAAGATCACTTCAACTTCAAGATCAACTACAAGTAATGTACTTGCAATAGTTCTTTTTTTAAGTGTTGATTAAGTTGAGTTGAATTTCTTTGTAATTGGGTGCATTCTCGGTTGAGCCCGACACCCAAGATTCATTGTAATTTTGAGTTTAAATTGACAAGGTTGAGTAGTTTAACTCAAATCATTGTAAAACATCACAAGTTTTTGGATGCATTTTCGGTGGTAACCGACATCCTCAACTTTCTGGAAGCAAGTTCAAGTGAGAGAGTACAAGCGAGATAGAAGAGAAAGTGAACGAGAGGTTCAAGCGAGCATGTTCAAATGGAGCGAAGTCGTGAATTACTAGAGTTTATGAATACTCTAATAAACACTATTGAAGACAAAACAATGATATTGAACAAAGAAACTCTTCAATCAATGATAACTTGTTTGTAAGTGACGCAAGCTAAAGTTAGACTTCTTCAAGCACAATCCCAACTATTGAATGATGAGTTGATAAATCTCAAAAATCAACAACCAATAAAGTATTCTAAACTAGTTTTTGTTCAGAACAACCCTCTCTATAATTATGATGATGATAACCTCAGCAAGCCACTTTCAGAAGCAACTTCAAATGAAGATGAAGTTGTTCAAGTTCAGCGTAATCAGACTAAAAATATTCTTTCCAAGCCCATCATCAAACCTTGGGAAGAAATCATTTACAACAAGAATAGAATGGTACTTGGATATGACAATGAAGTTACCTTTCATATTCCCAATTATTCCAGACCAATCAAGTTCCAAAGTGTTGGATTCCTTCAAGAAGATTCACTTTCACCTATTCAAGTTCAGCATCATAATGTGACATGCCAACATTGTAATCGAGTTGGTCACATGGAGAATAAGTGTTTTGATCTCCATCCTTGCCAACATTGTGGTAAGCATAACCATTCTTCAGACAGATGTTCAACACTGAAGAAACCTACAAGATTGAAGATTCACTATGAGTGGATTGATCCTTGGAAATGGTCATCAAAAACCACACGATTATATAAGTATTACCGAAGAATTCAATCTCGAGTAAAGACCAATCTTGTATCACATAACATTTTTGTACCTCACATAAGTGGTCCCCTTATGGCATAGCTTTCGAGCATGGCCCTCATAGGATGAGATAACATGTGTTTTTTTTTGCATTCCCACTTTGTGTTGTACTCAAATGGAACAAGTATGGTACTCTCTTGAGCCTAAAAGGGGGGAGTACAATGATGAAACTCTCATGCACCTTAAGGGGGGGAGTTCAAAATTTCAGTGACGATGGTTCAGGAAACCACTTATGGTCTCTCCTTTCAACTGACAAAGGGGGGAATTGATGATGGAATTGAAGGTGGTTGTCAAACAGAAATTTTTGACAACAAAAAACATTAAGTATGCCAGATGGGCATGAAATTTTCCAAATGGACAACTACGGTCTGTAGATGACAGACTTTGGCAGAATTATGATTCAATGAATTGCAATTGAATCATACACATGATACATTGGGATGTTGTTGAACACCTAAAAGTGTCAAGATTGGTTAGTGGTCATCCAAAAACCATCAGGTACACGGCATCAATTGGTTAGTGGTCATACCAAACCACAGATTCAAGGAGCATTTTAGTTATACAATGATAGTAGAGTGGCGATACTACATGTTCACAAATTAGCAGAAGACATTAGATTCTTCTAGCTCAAATACTTGTCAAAATGATTGAATTGTCAAGCAATTAGGGAATGTTCAGATATTGCAGCTGTTCACTTCCATATCTCAGCTCTCTTCTAGTTCATTTCAGATGAACAAATTCAACATCCAGATTGGCAGTTTTTCAGGCAGTTCTTCATTGTGGCTCAGCTCAGGAGTTTCAGCATGAAGACATGGATATATACCAACTTATGCACCTGCTTTGTTAGTATTGTTATTTGGACTTATGCTTGAGGGGGGGAATGTTAGCCTCCTTCTCATATACAATCATTAAGTCTTAGTGTACTACCTTTGTATATTTTTAATACTAGGATATAGTTGTTATCCTAAGTGTGTTTCTAGATTCCTATAGTTCCTCCTCCTACCTTATCTCCTGATGAGGTTTCAGTGTGAGAACAATAGAGGTGGTTTCATTATTGTATGATATATTTGTATCATTAAGATGAATATAATGTTGAGAATTATGGCTTGAGGCCTTTGCCACCAATCTTCTTGTCCTAATATTTTTATGCTCAATTTCTTCATCTTGGTGGTGAAACTCTCGAAGCAATACTCCCAGAGTGACGTAACTTTCTTACGTAACTTGTTGACATGGCACGAGCCAATATCCTCTTCATTCTTGTAATCATTTGATTATGCCATGTGTATGTGTTGACGTGGTCTTCTGACGTGGTCTGCCACATGTTCTTGCTGACGTGGTCTACCACACGTCCTTGTTGATGTGGTATGTTGTGTGTCCTTGCTGACATGGTCTACTGACCAACAATCCTGATCCAACGGTCATCATATGTCCTCCAAATCCGATGGTCCTTATTCATTTCAAATTTCCAGGCTTTGGGTATTTCGAATCTCAAACTGAATTCTTGACGTGAGATTTCTCTGAAGCTTAACCTCCTCGTATCTTTATACCCGAAACAAATGATGTTCATTGATCGGGATCTTAGATCGACTGCTCGATCTTTCTGCAATGCAGCTATGATAGCTTGTCCTGTCCTTCCACTTAGAATGATCCAACGGCTGACGGAAATTCGCACAAATGAGATCTCAAATCTTATCTCGCTTATCCTATCCTTCCACTCGAAAATGATCCAACGGCTGACGAGAATTTGGGTTTGATCCAATGGCTGGAGGGTATTTGGTTAATCAAACTCTCAACCATTTTACCTTACTTATCCTGTCCTTCCACTCGAAAATGATCCAACGGTCGTGAAGACACTCGAAGCAGATCCACGATCAAGAATGATTGTGGAACCACAACTTGCGAGTGATTTAACTCATCATCCAAACTCCACAATTGGAAGTTGTGGGTTGTTGGTGAGTCAACCACAATCGTTGATCTTCAAAGCTATAATATCGGACAGCCCTAACTAATTGCAGGATTGGAACAAGCACGATATTTAATTCTCCTTTTGATCTCAGCAATTCATCCATGTCGTTGATCTAGCGATTTCACATCTGAAGGTCACGATTTAATCTGACTTAATATCATCATTTGTTGGATCAACCGTAGTTGTAGATATTTAGAGCTACGATATCTGATGATCTAGACCGATTGCGAGATTTTAACTGGCGATTTGTTTAATTCTTCTTTCGCTCCCCGCAATACATCCCTACGGTTGATCTGGCTTGCAGATCCGATGGTCACGATCCTCCAATGGTCCTCAAGCCCATGGTCTCCCATATGACCGACGTCCTTAAAATGAGACGGTCAACACGGTCAATTTCTTAATCGGACGGCTGCTAAGGCTTCTCAATCTAATCGAACGGTTGCTGAGGCTTCTCACTCTAATCTTATGCTTTTGATTCCGAGATTTGACCTCTGCATATTGTTCGCTCCTCCTCCTGAGATTACGCTTTGGATCTTCTGTATATTGTTCGCTCCTCCTCCTGAGATTTTATCATAGGAACATTGTTGATCCTATCGTGATCAACAATAATCACGAATTGTTTCATACTGTTTGCTTCTTCTGCTAACTGATATATTGTTGACATCAATGAAAATCTCATCAATGGTAAATGATAATTCATCGTAACAACAAATCATCACATCGACTGTTGACATCAATGAAAATATGTCCAACATCCCTTTCCCTATCCCTTCATACTCTCGATATTTTTCTCAGTGTTCTATAACACTATGTGCAATTTCTTGTTTCAGAGAGCTCACTTTTCATTATCTTTCTAAAGATTTTGACTTTGTTTCTTCAACATTTCATTTTCAATTTCGTTTTTACATATTGATATAGGGTAGTAATTCTTGGAGTTCCTCTTTCAACTCATTAATATTCCTACCCTTCCTTTTAAATTTGATAGGTGATAAATGGATAGCAAAATTTGAAGAAGTTGTTTGTTGATGGATGCCTCATGTCCTATATCAACATATAGAATATCAAATATTGATGTACCATATTCAACTTCCTTTACAGATTCAACATTCTTTGATTTAGAAGGTATAGAGCTCATAGGTTCTAAAATCTTTGTCTTTGTCTTCTTAGGTGTTCTAAAATTATTTTAAGTCTATCTTGATACTTCCTACTAATGTTATAAGTCGATGGGTGACTTTCGTACTATGCTTTGTTGAAGAACATGGACTAAAATCTAAACATTATGTGCCTTACTATGTTTTGTCATACTTCATGTAAACCTTCTAGCAACGAGAGTTTTGTTTCTAAAGTCTTATTTGGAAGTTCCCTTATTGACTTTCTTGCAGGAGCAGTGAAGCCCTCGGCTCCAAGGGAGCCAAGTTTTTCATCATTATCATTACTAAAACCATGTTCATAAACTTTCAGACCTTGGCCTCTTATAGTAGCTCAATATTTTGCTTACTAAACTCATTATGACTCGGAAATTTTTCCAAAGTATCAATTATGATGTGCAACTCTTTGATAATCAAAATTTGACCAACCTAATGATGATAGAGGCATCTATGTGGGTTTCTAGAGTTTTTCTTGATTTGTTGAGACATCTTACCGAGGATTTTCCATAGGAAATATGGAAAATTGAGCTTGACATCATAATCAAAATGAAGCAATATTCTAATATGATATAGAAATGCTTTTTCCATACCTCCCCTCATCAGTCAAGTATTTATGTGGGATGAATAAGGGGTTTGATTCAATGTTTAGTGTAGAGTTTCCAATTTTGTGTGTCCCAACATTTCCATTCCACAATTCTTCCCGGTGAATGGTGCATATTGCATATGGGTAAAAGAAGTATGTGCACAACTCCTCGATTCAGTATATCATCAAGCTAGTTGACTAGGCCAAAGGTGTACTATGATCGTGGATCAAGGAGTAATGGTGATATCATGAGGAGGAGTAGATGGATCCACTAGTGGTGAGGCGGGTGGTCCCAATAAGTACCATCTCAAAAGGAGCTAGAGTTCAGAGGGAGGCAACCCTCGGGATCCAGTAGGGAGAAGCAACCTCCCCAGGAAAATTCACAGGAGATTAGACTTTAGAGGAGGTCAGCACATGCAGAGGGAGAAGATGGCTCCAAAGATTATATAGACTCAGAGGGAGTCAAGCTTCAAATGGAGCATGCAAACTCAGAGTGAGCCTGATCTCAGAGAGAGTTAGTGGCTTAGAGACTTTCATTCAGAAAGTATTCCTCCTCAGATTTTAGGACGTCTTCTAGGACTGACAGATAGAAGGCTAAATCGAAGCTTCAGAGACTTCGAGGAGATATGAGACCTCCTAGGAGGATTCCCTTGTTTCAGTAACAGAGGAGGAAGCCAGTCAGAAGGACTGGGATATGGATTTTTCCTTGGTTTCGAGACCAGAAGGGAAGTTAGTGGTGACTTCCAAGTTGATCTACAAGATCAAACATGCTATAGATGGCAACATAGAAATGTACAAAGATTTATTTGTGGCCAGAGGATTCTCTTAGCAAGAGGGAGAATATTATGACGATACACTTGCTCTAATAGCCATAAGAAGTGTACATAGAGCAATCACAAGATAAATGAGAAGGAGTCTCATGTTTGTAGATTAAAGAAGGATTTGTATGGGCCCAAGTAAGCACCCAACGCATGATATGCCAGATCAGACAATAACTTGATGAGCTTGGGAATGGTTTCCCATTGATCCTATATGTGGATAACCTATTGCTGACAGGAGATGAGAAGCTCATAGTTGGGTGCAAGAGGGAGCTCACTTCAGAGTTCGAGATGAAGGATCTAGGTCTGATACATTACTTCTTGGGATTGGAGGTGTGGCAGAGATCAGATGATATTTTCCTTAGCTAAGGAAAATATACTGTTGAGATGCTGCAAAGATTCGGGATGATGGACTGCAAGTCCATGGCCACACCCATGAACATAAATTTAAAGCTTCTGAGTGATTCATATTCAGTTTTGGTGGATCCCACAATGTATAGACAACTCATTGGATCCTTGATGTTCCTGGTTAACACCAAGACAAACATATGTTTTGCAGTGATCAATTTGAGTCACTACATGGTTGAGCCTAGACATGTACATTGGATAGCTGCAAAACATGTGTTGAGGTACCTACACGGTACATTTGGATATGGATTGAGATATGTCTCGAATGGAGATGTGAATATGCAAGGTTATACTGACTCTGACTAAGCAGGGAGTGCAATGGACCAGAAAATCACATCAATATGTTGCTTCAGACATCAGTGGCACTCAGTACAACAAAGGCAGAGTATATAGCATCCAGTGTTGAAAGCCGTGAAGCAGTGTGACTTCGGAAGTTGCTTGCATGGTTATTTGATCTAGGGTTGGAGATCAAATACCATTACATCCGAGACATGGTGCGAAGAGGAGTTGTGGATCTCTGGTACATATCCAAAGATGAGCAGATAACGAACATTCTCACCAAGCTTCTGTCTAGAGTGAAGTATGAGTACTTCAGATACAAGCTTGACGTGATGCATAATGTCCACCCTCGTTGAGAGGGAGGTGTGTTGTTTCTCCTCCTGCCGACTAACCCCTCTGGCTAAGGGTTCCCTAGATCAATCAGTAGTTATATACTACTGGACTATGATAGTAGTTGTGTACTACTGGACAATATGGGTAGTTGTGTGCTACTGGATGATTGTAGCATAGTCTTGGAGACTGTGACAAGTAATTTGAGCTACCAATGGCATTGTAGTAGCTGTGTGATACTAGTTGATTGCAGAGTAGTTAGTGGACTACTAGATGAATACATCATGGAAGAATACCTCCCTAGATAAGAGGGAGTGTTGATGTTTTGGTAGCTGCAGGAGGTATTCCCTCATGGAAAACTTTTCTTAGAGAAGAAGAATATTCCAAGAAGTCAAAGGAAGACCATTGAACAATTGAAGAAAACCCTGGAAAATAATAAAGTAAAGTAGAAGACCATAAAAGAGAAGTCGGCTCATAGGAAATAATAATAAAGTGGAAATATAATTTCTAGGAAGAGAAGTCGGCCCACAAAATTAATAAAGACCTAGAATAAGAAGTCAGCCCCAGATAGGTTCCAATATTAATATAAATGCTAATCTAGCTCAGTTCATTTGTACAGTCAGGAGTTCTCCTTCTGCAGTGTGCACTAGGTAGTTGCAATTGCAGCTGCATCTGTAATTTCTCTATTTCTAGTGTATGGTTCTCTTGGAGAATGTGCCCTACTTGGGGAAGGATATTCTTGGTGGCTCTTGGTAGCTTCTCTTGTGCGCTACCTCTAGAGGATTTGTGCTAAGGTTGTGTGGTGCTGCCCAGTTGCTTCGTGCCATTTGTTGTAGTAGTTACATTTGCAGTTGTAGTTACCAGTTACCAATGGCAACAACTATGTGGTGTCAATTCTAGTGATGCGCCTATCTTGGTGCCAACTCTGTGGTGTGCTATATTGATACCAATTTTGTGGTGTTGCTTAGTTGTCAACCCTCACTAGGGTTTGACAAGAAGAAGAGATAAGTATTTGGTTCTTCATTGTTGGTTTGCTCTTGTGATTAGAGCATGTTCATTGTTGCATTGGAATACTCTCTCTAAGAAAATTTGGCTGGGTTTTTCCCCCAGTTTGGGGTTTTCTCAGGATAAATCTTTCTGTCTTCTTATGCTTGTTTATCTATTGCTTATATATTTCAGTATATAATTATTGAATGTTAAAAGAAGATAAAAATGTTATGGCAAATCTAATGTTAACTAAACTAATGAAAATCTAACAATATAGCATATTATAAAAAAAAAACATGTTTAGCAATAATAGTTTTTATATATATTTTTGGGTGTATGTTTTTTCTATTGCCAATATTATAGCTCTTATTGAGTACTGCTTTGGAAACACTTGTTATAGTTTATATTAAATTGTGATTCTTGGAGTCATCGGATTGAATTTTGTACTATATGTGAAAAGGGCATCTATAGATTCTTTCCACTATAAGTCTCATAGTTTTATAAAAGTGTTGCCCCCCCCTCCCCAACTCTCGTTAACTTCCAACACTACTCCAAATGAACTAAGGACCAATTCATCATCATTTACATCCTTCATAATTTTTATCTTCTTAGGAAAACCTTTTGTTCCCTCACTATTTTCCTTGCACAACATTCAACAAATGTGAAATTCAATATTTGAAACATGTTAGTGATTATTGCTAAGAAGTACATTATTAGTAAAAAGTCAAAGAAAATTTTCATCTTGATCACCTTTTGAACATTTCATATTGATACATCTAATTCCTCTATTTGCAACATTTCCATAAATATTTTACGCTCTTTTCGACTCATATTACAAACAATATTTTCAAGTTTCTTCAAGTTTTTGCTCTACATGACATGCATTATCCAATACACATAATTTAAACATACATATAATTCAAATATATTACTTTTATATTAAAATTTAAAAGAACTTACCATGTTCTCTTTATGGGATGTGCTTCCCTTGTGCTCATTTTTTCCCTAATCTTCTTTCAACCATCCTCAATCAATAAATTCTCTGCATAAATAAATACAAAAATTATGAAATATTTTTTACAAACTAAGTAAAGAATTTCAAGTTAAAATTATTTTCGAGTTAGGTGGTGTGTATAGTTTAGTAACATGCATCGATGCACCTAATACAATTGTATGCACCAATGTATCATTATTTTATACTATGTACTACAAAACTCTTTTTTTTTTTTAAAGATTGTGCCAAACAATATGTTTTACAAAAAAACACATTGGTGCATGTTTACTGTAAACTTTGTTGAAATAATGTAACTACGAAGAGCATTCTTATTATTGTTGTTATTTTATTATTAGGATTAATGATCCAGGTGGATATCGGGGGCCACCCATCTTTTCCAAATGGCTCAAAACAATTTTGTGGCCATTTTGGCAATTTACTATTTTTAGCAGGTTTTAACTTCCGGGGCCATTTTGAGGGCCTAAATGAAGGTTTTTCGAGATCGAGGTTCTCAATGATAGCCAAAGGCATATTGAGGCCCCAAAATGAATCTCCTCGACGAT
>ML800551.1:152472-168426 GCA_009831015.1 Picea engelmannii
ATGCTAGAATGCAAGTCCATGAATACTCCCATGGAAGCAAAGCTGAAGCTGTTGGTCGATACTTCGTCAGATTTGATAGATGCCACTCTGTACAGACAGATTATTGGATCGCTGATGTACCTAACGAACACCAGACCAAACATATGTTTTGCAGTGAACACCTTGAGTCAGTTTCTGGTAGAGCCCAGGCATGTTCACCTAGTGGCTGCAAAACATGTGATGAGGTACCTTAAAGGTACAGTGTATTATGGTCTCAGCTATGATGGAGATCATGACTTCACATTGAGTGGATATACTGATGCAGATTGGGTAGGAAGCGTTGCTGACAGAAAAAGCACTTCCGGATGTTGTTTCAGTTTGGGATCAGCTATGATCTTGTGGTAGAGTAGGAAGCAATCCAATATTTCTCTCAGCACAGTGGAAGCAGAGTACATTGCCGCATGTTCTGCTAGTTGCGAAGCTATATGGCTTTGAAAGTTGCTGACAGGCCTATTTGATTTGGATATGAGAGAAACCGCGATTCTATGTGACAATCAAAGCTGCATTAAAATGACAAAGAATCTTGTGTTCCACGATAGGTCGAAGCACATAGAGATCCGCTATCATTTCATCCGCGACATGGTACAGAGAGGAGCCTTGAAGCTCCAGTACATTAGCACAGATGAACAGGTTGTTGATGTGTTGACTAAGCCTCTATCTCGTGTAAAGCTTGAACACTTTCGAGATAAGCTTGGTATTGTCTGAAAGGACCCTCCCTGAAAGGGGGAGTAGATGTATTCCATGCTTCTGACCTAGTTGTTAGACGTAAAGCAAGATGAGTCATGCTTATGACCTCGTTGTTAGACGTAAAGCATGACGTTGTGTGATCCTTTCTTCTGACCTCGTTGTTAGACGTAAAGCAAGATGAGTCATGCTTCTGACCTCGCTATTAGACGTAAAGCAAGATGAGTCATGCTTCTGACCTCGTTGTTAGACGTAAAGCATGACGTCGTGTGATCCTTGCTTCCGACCTCACTGTTAGACGTAAAGCAAGATGAGTCATGTTTCTGACCTTGCTGTTAGACGTAAAGCATGACGTCGTGTGATCCTTGCTTCTAACCTCACTGTTAGACGTAAAGCAAGATGAGTCATGCTTCGGACCTAGCTGTTAGACGTAAAGCATGATGTCGTTGATTCCTTGCTTCTGACCTAGTTGTTAGACGTAAAGCAAGATGATTCCTCGCTTCCGACCTCCTTGTTAGACATAAAGCGAGATGTTGATGTGTTCCTTGCTTCTGACCTTGTTGTTAGATGTAAAGCAAGATGAGTCATGCTTTTGACCTCGCTGTTAGACGTAAAGCATGACATTGTGATTCCTCGCTTCTGACCTAGTTGTTAGACGTAAAGCGAGATGATGATATTACTTGCTTCTAACCTAGTTGTTAGACGTAAAGCAAGATGTGAGTGACACTGAGCTACCAGCTTAACCACTGTGACATTGAGCTAGTGTAGTACTATGATGTGCCAGCCTAGTGTTGTGATGAGGTATCATTTTTACTGATACATATTTGATGCAGATGATGATAGCATTCTTTCAAGAATGATGATGTTGTTGATGAAGAAAACTTTCGATGACTCGTAAATGTGCTAGCCAATGTTTCAAGATGATATTGACGATACTATCCTCCAGATGCCACTGATGATGCATACCTCTCTCGCCTGATGCTGATGAAGAATACCCTTCTTGTTAAGGGGGAGTGTTGAAATAATGTAACTGCAAAGAGAATTCTTATTATTATTGTTATTTTATTATTAGGATTAATCCCCATTGTGGATTAATCATGTTGGTAATTGTATAAGGACCAAATCCCCTTTTGCGGATTGGTCATCAGACAATTATAAAGGGCAGAATAAGAAGTCGGCCCCAACAGTTATTATTGAAGACCTAGAATTAATTAAAGGTGGGTTTACCCACCCAAAGTGAGAGGTCGGCCCTGCTAGTGAAACCCTTTCACACGTGCCAGTGTTGTAAATATAGGAGGCCGGCACCTCACTTTAATCACACACTCACTTGCTCATTCTCTTATGAGGCAAGCTGCAATTACCAGTTGGAGAGAGGAGAAGAAGAGTGGCGCATCTCCTGGAGAGGACTATCTGTATTGGTTTGAGTTATCTCTTGAACATTGTATAAGCTATTTATGATAAGGAAGTTTTTGCTGGGTTTTCTTCCCCTAGAGGGTTTCCCAGGATAAATGTTGTGTCTCTTGTGAATGTGTATTTCTCAGTGATATTGTTTTTATGATGCTCTTATCTATTGAAATGAAAAGAACTATAATAATGCCATAAACATTAACAAACTTTAGATAATGACCAATGAAAACATTTTCTAAAAACATCGAGAGCACATGGTTTGGGATCCAATACAATGAGTGGTTCTAATCCAACAAATACCTAAATCTCCATATATAAATAGACAAAGCCAATAAATATCCCATGTCAAAAAAAATTCTTATTATGGAATTGTAGAGAGTAGGACCCCAATTCTAGAGTTTGCAATAACATAAAACAAAAAGGAAGCGATAAAAAAAACTAGGGTTTGCAGTGTGAAGATAAATCTAAAACCTTCTATTTTCTTGAAAATGTACTATAAATATTAATAGCAATAAATAAATGGAATTTTTAAATCAATTGAGGGAAAATTTGAGAGGAATAGAATGAAGTTCCATACCTGAAATTTCTCCTACGTAGATTTGTGTGTGATGTATTGCGATCCATTACAAATTTGGCTATTCAAAAAAATTTGCCCGCTCCAAAGTCTTCCTTGGTAAATCTCTCTTGCATAAGTCTCCCCTCTAAATTTTGGCAAAATAATGGAATAGGGATTAGGGTTTTCTTTTATAAAATCACTTTTGCAAATGAAATTCCCTCTCATTATTTCACTTGATCTTTTGATGCATTGATCATAAATGTGTGCACTTTTTATTTTTTTAAATTTGACTATGGTGTGCCCTTCAAAATTAAGCGCACCAGTGCACTGTGTTGACTTAAAGGCATTGTTGAAACAATTTATAATGAAAATAGAAGTGAAAACTTTCGTAATCAAAACTTTGCAAAGGCTTTTTCTTTTGTGAAAGTTTTTGTGGAGGTTTATTATCGATGTGTATCATAATTTTATGCATTGGTGTGTTTATGATATACATATTCACTAGTGAGGTAAATGTGAATTAGGTGCATTGATGACTTTAAAAGGGCTCAACAAAACTCTGTTTGAAGTTCAAACGTTACTTGCACCCCAAACTTCCTTTTAAGAATGCAAACATGTGAACTACGATACTCCATACAATATGCATTGATTATTCACATGCTCATGAGTAGAAATGTATCATTTTAAATTACACAAATTATTCTTAAACTCACACCATCTGCTTAAAAAAACGCTTTCAAAATCCTTTTTTGAAGTTAGAATGTTACATGCTTCCCAAACTTTATTTTAAGACTGTAGACATGTATTGATTATGATTTTGTCTCAAATGCAGGAAAAAAACATCTGATAATATAAAATGACTAATTCTTTAGATTCCAACACATTTCATATTGTTCCAAGTTCATCAAGTTCTCCCTTGCCATTTGTAGTAAGTGTAGGTTTTATTTACTTTTTTATTATTTGATTGAATTTATGATACCTTTGCATGTGCATTTGAATAATTGTGCATTGAATTTTGCAGGGCCTTGATTTGGGATCGAGTTCAGATGCGCATGATATTCCACTGGTCAAAAAATGTCACAATATCTTATCACGAGTAATATAGCATAGGAAGATGGTAGATGAAAATGGAAAGCCACTTTACCTTGCCAATTGTAACATGACATCTTCTAGCTACCATCTTGGGGCAATGGTACTTCACCATTAACTGGATCTCTTTCATGACATCCTAGTAGTATGTGGCTATTCAAAATGTAAAGGGTTGAACAAGAAACCTTTGTATGTCACATTTTCCCATTATATTAAGACTAACTACCTAAAGTTGATGGTATAATACCTCCCACTACGGTTAAGGATTGAATACATGATATATAAAATACTCATAGGATCACTTCCATATGCTCCTTTTTTTATAATTTTGAAGCCAAATCAACTATGTTTCATCTGAAATTGACCAATACATCTCCTTCTTTGAGTTAATTGAGAGCTCCAGTGAGTTGAAGTATGATATCAATACTACCCAAAACATCTCCACTAGGAGATTCAAAAAGTTGTATGAGCTAAGAGCAAAAGTGTCCAAGTACACACCAAGGTCGGTTCAATTGTTAGAGGGTAGCGATGACTTCTCTCTTCCTCTCCATCTGCAAAGTAAATATCAAACCTATTACAACTATACTTTCTATGGCACTTGGCTATCTTCCATGACTATGCTAAATGTTGGGACTAGATTCTCCTTTTGTGGTAATAATTACAAGGTTGCCAAGTCTAAGATAGATGTTGCATATCTTTGGTTTTTTATCCTTTCACGTGTATTTGTTCCTTCCAAACAATTGGTAGCACTTATTCCATTTGATGGTCCTCTTTATACTCGACATGTTTACTTGAATAATGTTAAATAAAAAACATAGCATTTCCATGTAAAGTATGAGCGTGAGTGATTATGCTTCTGGAAAATTTAATAGGAATAATCTATTATATATAAATGGTCATATAGGCACTCATGGGAACATTGCAAGGTTCATAAAACGTTGTAGGTGCTCATTCTTTAGTGCAAATTGTTTGTTTGAGGAACACTCCAATGACAAAGGGTTCTTTATGAAAAGGAATGCATCCATATTTGTCATGGTGCATGCAATATATATTTTGTCTCCTCGTGACATATTGTTTATAAATTATAACTTTTGTAAACCACCAATCACTCATTAAAGATACTTTTCATTAGGACTACCTTTAGATGTCATGTTGGGGCATAAGGAAAAAGATAGTTGGATAATTGTATTTTTGGATTTTAATGGAATTAATGCCAATGTATTACTTAATTCGACATTTGTTTTAGAAAGTGGTTGGTTGCATGTGCACTATTGGAAAAAGATTTCCATGTTTCTAATACATGTTTAGTCTAATGTTTGAACATAATAATGCATTGTATTTACTAATATCCTCTATTTAATGTTTAATATTTTTGCGATTAGGATTTTGACAATGAGTAGCCTGCCCACTATCTACCGTTGCACCCCACTATAATGTCATATTGAGAGAAGGTTGTGAAGTGAGAGAGGAAGAACACCGAGCATGGTTGAATCAACCACCTATTGAATTTGCACTATGTCTTGAGCTAACAATTCATAACATCTACATTAACAATGATTCTTCACGGGTTGGGGATGAAAAAAATGACATAGAGATTGGTATGGATGATTTATTATTGGATACACATGCCATGAAGGGAATATTTTACATGGATTCCAACGAGATGAGATGGGGGGTGATTCTCATATCATTGATAACTTCTTTGAAAGCCCAAAATATGCTTCCATCACCCCTCTATTTGGACAGAGGTCAAGCTCTACCCAACTAGTGACAACAATATTATTGTACAACTTGAAAGCAATGTATGGTATGTCATACATGTATTTCTTAGCACTACTAAGGTAACTGACCGTTAATTCCCCTGTTTTTTAAGAAATATTGTCACGGAAGCAATAATCAAAATGGATTTCACGCATGCATGATGATAGTGTACATTTTTATTCCCCAGTAACTACAGGTTACTCAAATATAACACACTTGTTGATTAAAGTTGGTTGTCATTGATGTCAACCCTTGAAGAAAGCCCCGTGGCACAAGGTTTGGGTAATGGACCCAATATTGTTTGATGTAAAGATGATTCATTATTGTCTTTTCATGGTTGATAAGAAGTAAAAATGGATGAACTCCAAAGTGGTCCCCTTATGGTGAAAGCCCTCACGGGAAGACGCTTTGCGGAGTGAGAGAACCCATGCTTATTTGAGGAATAATGAGATGAAGGACAGTGAATTTGTGAGTGAAACTATCCTAGATGGATAGTGCTTGTCATGTCGTCTCCGGTGGTATGTGGAACGTCACATAGCTCCTCACGGTTAGAGATTTATGACCATATGAAGTTGGAGATCCCTCGTGAATCTTATAGAAGCCCCCAAGAGTCAAAGTGATTTGCAAAAAGAAATTATTTTAAATGAAGAAGCCCTAAAATAAGGAAAGTGTAAGGCTACATGAAGATATAAATAATAGACAAATCTCACTCATAAAAACACATGTGTACATATTATATATCTATTTTCTTGTGTAAAGATTCTTGTAAATAATTGTGGATACATCTGAAGTGGCGAACGTATGACGTAGCACAAAGGGTTGACGGTGAAATTCTCGATTCACATAAAACCTTATTTTCTGAGGCATACGCGGGTTGTCTGTGTATAGGGTGAGTACACGTACGCGGGCTGGTTCTGTATAGGGTGCATACATACACGGGTTGGTTGTGTATAGGGTGCATACACGTACGTGAGTTGTCTATGCATAGGGTGAGTACGTACGCAGGCTGGTTGTGTATAGGGTGAGTACATGTTGATAAATCCATGAAACTTGAGAAGATGAAGGTGCAGAGGTTATAGATTCTAAGATCAAGCTCCTAGGAAGGTCTAGAGTGCTCAGATACATCAGATCCATCCATTGGCTCAAAAGGTATGTCTTATTTCTATGAATAGTTGGATTTTGACATATGCATGAGGACTGGCAATGGAGATTTGAGGATTCTCCCTATAGAGACTAGTGGCTACATGGGATCTTTTGTATAAGTCAGATCTACATAAATACAATACTAGTATATTTATCATTGATACTTCTTGTTGAGGCACGTCTTGTATTTCTTGGCATATGGCTAAGAGTTTTTATGGTACATGGTTGAGATCTTGTATTTATTGATGTATTGAGAAGTTGAATATCAGAAAGGGGTTGATGACTAAGATCATGTGAGGGATATTATACTTGTTTATGATTACACATACCTATATGGCACATGACTAGAGAGAGACATAATTTCCTTGAGTGGAGGCTATGTATGAGGATGCGTGCACAGGGTACAGTTACAGTCATGATACAGTGACAGGTTACAGTTCTATGTGAAAGAAGTTACAGAGGGTCAAAAGTTTTCAAGTGAAAGGAAACCCTAGTTTCAGAAGGAATACACAAGCTGCATAACAGACAGGGTGCGTACATACATGGGTTGCATAACAGATAGGGTGCGTACATACGTGGGCTGCATCACTACAAGTCATGTATCTATTGTATTTTTGTAGATACATGTTCAGTTCTGGTACAAATTGATTACAGAACAGTTGTACAGATTGGATACAGGTCAATGGTATAGGTTGATACGGTTGTACAACAATATATCTCATAGTGACAGGTTGACAGTCGTTCCATCATTCTACTTCTACTTCAGGGTGGCAGGACAGGGAAAGGATAAGTGGTTGTAGCCACCTTCCAGTTGTAGCCGGAGAACTTAGGGGGTTGTAGCCGGAGAACTTAGGGGGTTGTAGCCTCCTTCTGGTTGTAGCCAGAGAATTGGGGAGTTGGAGCTTCCCTCAGGTTGCATCCTGAGAAACTAGGGGGTTGGAGCCTCCTTCCAGTTGCAGCTGGAAAACAAAGGAAGTTGGTGCTTCCAATGAATGTAATTCTTCAAGACATATAAGAAAAATCTTTCTGTGGTTTTCTCCCGATTTGGGTTTCCACGTAAAACACTGGTGTACTGTGTATGTGTGTGATTGTTCATTTCTTATTGCTCATTATTGGATAATAATTCTACATTGATATAACACTTGGATTATTTGGAGAAAAGGATTATAATTACGCTATTACTAATTCACCCCCCCTCTCAGTAATCCAACAACACTTACAAGTGATAATGTCCTCCTCGATAGTTGTGAAGAGGAAAAACAACTATTGAAAAGGTTGGGAGTTGAGTGCATATCATCTCATGCTTGTCTGAATGATTGCATTATATACAAAGGAAAATACACAAAGAGATATGTCCAAAATGTGGGCATGACAGGCACCAAAAATAAAAATAAAAAGGATAAGACACATGGTCCTCCTCATAATATATCAAGGGACGTGCCTATAATCCTAAGGATTTAAAGGCTCCATCATTGCAAAGAATTAGTCGTGTTGTATGGTTGGCATGGCCTCACATAGAAGTGAGATAGAAGTTATGTGAATCCCAATGTATTCAATATCCATGAAGCATATAGAGGATACATGGCCAAATAAATTCAAGGATGAATTGCAAAGCCTTTGATCAAGCATAGCCATGGAAGGAGTTAACCCATGTCCCTCCAAAACACCAACTAGTCTGTTTGGCCAATGGTAGTGATCATAAAAATACCCTCCCATGGTTGTCTGTGAAGAATGAAAACCTTATGTTGGCTCTTATAGTCCTTGATAGAATACAAATGAGGAGAATGGATGTCTCTTTCAAACCATTGATTGATGAATTGAAACAATTGTGGGAAGGGATGTGCATATACCATATGTGACTATCCAAGACTAGGTGTTTTCTCTAGTAAGCATGTTGATTGTTTTGTTTATAGCCATAACATTATTTTGCATACTTAATTTGGTCCAACTATCTTCTTTGGTGCTAATGCATTTTGAATACAATAACATCATGGGTCTTGTAACAAAAGGGTATCATAGACGTAAATTTTGTGGACCTTCTATAAAGGGTAGGTGGTCCAACCACCTGTGAAAGTCGATGTATATATACTCAAGGGTAATCCCCAAAGAAGACCACCCTTATAGAAGAACTTATGCTTTCAATGTAAAACTAGAGAGAACTTGAATACCTGACATAATGTCACCAATAGAGTGGCTTAGGGCATATGACACATAGAAGGAGAAGGAAATTATAGAATTGTTCAATTCAAATGGGGAACCTATCTTTGATGATCCTGAATTTTTCGACGCTTATGTTGAGAAAAATCATATTGGGATGAAAAGGAAAATTGTATTTTATGTGCTTCCATATTGGGATCATCTTGAGATGCCCACTTACTAGATCCCATGCATATATTAAAAAATGTTTCATCTTCTTTATGGAGGCACTTTTTGGCCAAGAAAAGAAAGTGGGGGAAAGGCGAGTCCCTCT
Source organism: Picea engelmannii (assembly GCA_009831015.1). Classification (NCBI taxonomy): domain Eukaryota; kingdom Viridiplantae; phylum Streptophyta; class Pinopsida; order Pinales; family Pinaceae; genus Picea; species Picea engelmannii. The sequence continues at coordinate 161,619 of ML800551.1, forward strand.
TGGTCTTTTAAAGAAGGTGATGTCCAATGGTTTTTGTAGAAAGATGATCTTTCTCCGATGAAGGATGTTATATTAGGTGTGAAGGCTCCTTCTTTATATGGGTTGACTCTATGACACTACTTCACAATAAAAGAACATTTGTTGGGGTTGAAATCACATAACCATCTAAACTTCTAAGGGTATGTATGTTGATTACATCCTTATTTTTTGGTAGTGTAGATTACAATATGATATGCACTCACAATTTTGTACCAACTAATTTTTTTATGTGTTTATTTTGTTGTGTCATTATCCTTTGCTTGTGCATGGTTGTGTGAATCATGACTTCCCCCAAGACTTGAAAATACCATATCTAAATTATCTACATTTGTACATTGGCTTACATCAAAGAAGATTCACATGGATAACATTCCATAATGGCATTGAGAGATAACTGAGATTATTTATATGTTTGTGAAGGAATGCCTAGGAGTTTCATGGACTTGCAAGTCCATTTTATAATTCTCCTAGCTAATGAGGTTGAATTAGCCTAGGTGGTCTCATGTCATTGGATTTTCTTCTTAGGGAGGTACATGAAAAAATTGAAGGGGTTTGTTAGTCAAAGGGAAAAAATAGAGGGGCCTATAGTTAAGGGGTACATAATCTATGAATTGTTCTATTATGCTAGTGAGTACATCAAGCAAATCAATGACAACCCAAGCAACGTAGTTTAGAATGACCAATAGGATGTGGACAAAAGGGAAGCAAAGCTACTCTAAATGAATGGAAAAAGGTGCATGATAAAGAGTAAGTCACTTATATTTTGTCAAATTTCTACATAGTAACGATTTACACTAAAATTAATAATATATATTTGATTTCATACTATTCTTTTTTATTTCATGAATACATCAGCAAATTGGAAAACATATTCCACTAATAAATTATTTTTTTACAACATAGAGGCAATGCAACTATGGGTCATGTTGTATAAAGAGAAGAGAAGGAAATGGGATAGTGACAAGAAAGAATTTAGAAGGTTGAATGGTAGAACCATACCTTATCTTGATCATTTAAAAGAAAATATGCCCATGATATATCCCAACGGTTGGGTGGTTGACCATATTATAGAAAAATGTAACATTTCTATTATCTGCAAGGGGAAGAGGATGCACTAAACATAGGGATTGGGAACAAAAACTTTATAATAATTTCTCTATGTACATCATTTAATTTATAATGCATGTTTAATTTATAACATGTTTTGTGTTTTTCTATTAATGCTCATGATATTAGACATATGACACCATCCTTTATTTGATTTTTTACAGGTGCATTTGTTCCCATCTACATGGGAATATGGACATCACTTTCACATTGAGGATGTTGATGATGAACATCTCACACTAGAATATGGAGTGGAGGTCGAGTTTGACCAATCTAGTCATGCTAGCCATCATGATTAAACCCATTTCCATTCACTCTATGTTATAAAGTCATGCAATGTGTTTTAAATATATCCAAAACACTTCCAACTCATTCATTACTCTTTAACAAGTCCAATTCCATGAATTGACATGTTAAGCCGTAGATAAAGTCTTAAGTTAAGTATAAAACCCCTTACTAAGCCCTACATATTGAATTATTATATTTCTGATGTTATATTAGTAAGTCGGCTATAACCCTTAATTGTACCCTTTGTCTCCAATATATATACCAAGGAGACCTAGTCTTAGGATCATCTTATTTCATTTTATACATTGAATATATTGTAAAAGGAGGTTTCCCCCTAGAAGTGGTATGTTATTCGTTCACTTTTTATCATTTTCAAGGCACTGGTTCATAACAATCGGTATCATAGCTTATGCTCCTAGGGTTTCTCTCCTCTAACTGAGACACCTTGGAATTTTCACTATAAATTTTTTTTCTGGGAAGTTTCAGACAACGAAATTTTGAGGAGACCGAGGTGAAATATCAAGGTACATGTGGTAAGAATTTCAATGTATGTTTCGTTATAATTTTGGAGATATAACCTATGGAATATAGGGTTTGTGACTCATCCTGAAATCAGTTTTAAACAAGTCATCTTGCAAATTTCACTATAACTTTTTTTTTTCTTTCATCTTTTTTTCTTTCTTCTTTTTTTCATTTTTCTTTTTATGGGGAGGTTTTATAGAGTGAAATTTTGTGGAGACTGAGGAGAAATTTCTTAGTACAAGTGTTCATAATTTCAGGTTCTGGTTCGCTACACTTTTGGAGAAATATTCCATGGAAGACAAGGTTTGTCTTAATCCTGAAATCAGTTTTAAAAGAGTCTTCTTGGAATTTTCGTTGTAAATTTTTTTGGTGAAGTTTCATAATCTAAAATTCTTAGAATCTTGATTGACATAGTGAAGTATATGTGGAAAAAAATTCAAATTTTGACTCATTATATTTTACGATATATTTCTTGTGGAAGTTAGGGTTTTTGCACAAGTTATTTTCTAGAGATTTTAAGAGCTTTTTTAGTGGTTAGCTAGCTCATTTAAAAAAAAAATAGAGACATGTTACAACTTCTTTAAATAAACAAGAGATCTATTCTTCAATGGGTAAAATTGCAATTGGGGAAGAATAGACGCAAAAAATGTTGGGAGTCAGTTTTGACTCTTTTTACCACTCCAATCCAGCCCATTCACCTCCATTATTTGACAAAAAACTCTTCTTTTTGTCCACTTTCATCTAACTCGTGGCATAATGAGCGTCAACAAACTAATAAGTTGTCTTTTTGAAAGAAACTCTTAGTTTTGCTTGTAAATAGTATTAAAAGTTATTTTGCAAAAAGTTGCCTTCAATTTAGCTATTACAGGAATTAACCTTGTTATACGAGTTATTACAAGAATCGAAGGTTGGCATACTTCCACTCTTTCAAATGGAGAATTTCCACTTAGATGTGCTTCATTGACATCACAAGAGGGTAAATTACCTATTTTTCCATCCTCATAGCATTCGACGCCAAGTGGTCAACCATATGCCAAGTGGAAATGAGCAATGATCTTCAAGCATGATTTCTGGAGTGATGAATACAAATTCGAAGATTCCACAACATGGGTTTTGTGAATATTAAGCCTGATTATGTGACAAGAGAGCGGATTTTCCAAAGAATGCACGATTTGGGAGATCTGGGTGTTTTTCTAAATATGAAATGCCTAAATTTCGTATGACGATCGGATTTTCAAAAACACCCAGGAGCAAGGAATCATGCTCAACTAGCTACTAGATTAAGGATCCAACTCAAATGATTATGGAGAACCTATTATATGTGCCAAAAAGAATATCTAAATTGTATTTTCTATAATTAGTTTGAAAACATAGTGTATGTGGAAGGCACTCGAATTCCTTCATAAATGTATAAAATTAGAGACAATGGATACATAAAAGTTAAGGAGAATATTGAGATTATGAACTAAGACATATTGTAATTGACGATTTGTGTTCAAGCTTAATACAATGGAGTTTGAATTAATTTATGAGTTAGATTTCTTACTCAGTTTGAGTTTTCTCTAAACAACATATTCCAAGAGGGTGCCTTGGTATGTGTTGCATTTTCATAGTCATTTTAGAATTATTTTTCCTTCATTTCTTATAGATTTGTATTTGTCATTATAATTTCTTGTAAATTAGAGATTTTCCTTCTAAACAGTTTACAAACAGTGTTACTTCGAGTATGGTGATTTATGATTGGTTTAGATATTATTGTTAAAGAAAATCAGATCCTTGAATGTTCTTTCATCTATCATGCCATACCACCAGTCATCACATAAATATACTCAGAGTTTAAACTAATTTTGTAACTTTCTACTTTTCTTATTGGCACATTGAATAGATTAGTTAATTTCTAGTCATCCTTTTCACTCATATTGAGAAGTATCTCTCTCTGATTTCAGAGCTTAGTTGATTAAAACATAGCGTGTTTGCAAGTGAGAAAACAGAGCATTCACTTGTAATTTGATTCCCTACCAATTGAAAATCAAGTTTAAGTGATTGCGATCAAAAGAATTAACTTTTGTTTGTGAGTTTGGCACTTTATTGTTTGATTTTTAGTAGAAGTTTTTACACATAATTCTTAGGCAATTTCAAGATCAATTCTGCCTATATTCTGTATGTGCCTCATAAGCTTACACCCCTGGATTGATAAATAAATGTTGAGAAATATATACCACTAGATCAACCCAACATTTTGGCGCCATTGTAGGGGAGGCACTAAAGGAATTGGTTTTGGAAGTCACAAGTTTTATGTTGTTTTTAGTTACTTTTTCTTGCATTTTGTTTATTGTGCGAACATTTACGACTTGGAGGAGGAGAAATAGTAAGACGCAAAGGCACCCTCAATTCAGGATTTCTGAAAGGGTTCTAGCCCAATGCATCCACTTTAGTGGGTATTTCTGAGCCCTCATTGTATTGGCATTGTAAATGTGTTTCTTTTTATGCAAGTTTTTCAGATTTTGCTTTAAGTTTGTTTGGTGTGGTGTGTTTGTTTTCGATTTCATTTATTTATTTAAGATAGAGAAGTCTGTGTATTGTAAAAAAAAACCATACACTAATCCATTCATGAGCATCACTTCTAGAACAACCCGAAGAACTTAAGAATGCTCAGAAATTTGTTGAGCAAGGGAAGATGTGTTGCTACATGGATTTTCTCAAATCCTTTCCCAAATCTCAAAGTCATCACTAGGGGAGATTCTACATCTCATGAAGCAGTTGAAGAACAAATGATCCATGAATGAACCACACAAGAGAAGGAATTAGAATTTTCTTCTAATCCTTATCAGAAAGAAGACCATATCAATGAGTCATGGATAATCTTAGATGAGGAACAGATACTAGAGCTAGAAATTGAAGAGTTTCTTATCACTAGATCCCTTGTGTACTCATAAATATGAAGATAAAACTTAGGAAGAACTTCATGACATGATAGTAGTAGGAAATCAAGGAAAAACGGATCATATTGAAGTTTGGTTTCAATTAGTCACCAGTCTGCAACATCACTCTATATTTCAACCATTCTTGGCATTATTTCTAAAAAAGAAGTTGGCCTCTCACATCCCGGTATTCATTAAGGTACACTTTTCAGACTTAGATGTGAGTTTAACAGAGAACTTGTTGCATGAATGTATACATTGGAAGTATTCCTACACTTGAAAGAGGTTTTTATTTTTCAAGTAAAGTAGGATTATGTAAAAAAAAAAAAAAGTAAAGATAAAAATAAAGCTTAGTTGTGAAAACCATGTTATTGGAGCAACTAAGCATGGACTCTACCTAAAAACCAGGTTACTGGCGGGTAGAATTCATCAATAAGTCCAATTTCTGGTAATTACATGAAATTTATGTTAATATTATGGTAGTTGCAGGAGGTATTTACCTCCACGTGTGAACCTGACGAGAATAGAAGACTCTGGGAAGCAAGAGAAACACTAATGAATTGGCTAATAAAGCTAGAAGCCTTGTTGGCTCAAGAAGATAATTTATATTAGGCTATTAGCCTCCAAGAGAAGAAGTCGGCCATAAATTATAATAATATACTGAACAGACACTTATCCAGAAGGAGAAGTTGGCCCCAGCAAAACTGGCATAACCATTATAAATACAGGGCGCCAGTTCTCATTTGTCACATCTCAGAATTGCAGTTCTGCAGTTTGGTGCGCACTGCAGTTGCAGTCTGGTGCTCAGGTTTGGAGGAAGAGCTGGTGCAGCTGCAGCAACAGCAAGTTCTCAGTTTTGGCTTGAATATCTCTTGGCTAGGGTTTGGACTATCTGATCAGTTTTTTGTGATGCGCTATCCTTGGGGATTGATGCGCTACTCTTTGTTTGGCTATCTAGCCTAGGGTTTGCTTCCGAAGGAATTCTCAGTCAAGGTTAAGGTGCTCGGAGGGAGGCTTGGGCCTATGGTTGCGTGATGAAGGTATCATCAATGGTAAAATGAGCACACCATCTTCTATATTCTAATAGGTTATGGGCCCACACCCCTTCAGTCAGCCTAAAACGCTGGAAGGAAACATAACCGCTAGACATTAAGCTCGTTGAGGAACTATCGCTAGGGTTATTAGCAGGAGCAGCTTCCAAAAGCACTGCAGCTAGGGTTACCAGCAGAAGCAGTTGCAGAAAACCTAAACCTCTTGTCGAGGCACCTTAAGTAATGAGATTGACCTAATCTCTGGATAGATCAGTGTGCCCTAGCCCAGCGCATCTCCCGGTACTCTTAGAAGGCCAAGACATGAAGGTTGGATTTCTGGTCAAATCTAGGGTTTGACCAAGTCAAGCAAGCCATGACGAACTCTATGAAGTATGAGAACAAGTTAGATGGAGCTTCTAACTTCATAGCGTGGAAGACAAGGATTGACCTCATCCTTGCCAAGAATAAAGTGTTGGATATCGTGAAAGGAAAGATCGTGAAGCCGGAGTTTGAAGAAGGAGAAGAGAAGGAACCGCAAAACGTTGCAGCTATGGAGAAGTTCAAATACGTTGACATCAATGCCATGAGTATCATAGTGGATTCCATAAAAGACCACTTGATACCCTACATCTCCCATCTTGACTCATCGAAGAAGATGTACGATGCCCTAACAAATCTCTTCTCAGTCAGAAACACTGGACAAGTTATGAGTCTGAAGAATGAACTCCGTGACATGAAGATGAATGATGACGACCAAATAACATCATACTTTGTAAGGATCTCCCAGTTAAGATATCAACTACAAGCTATTGAAGAGATCACTTCAGAAAAGGAATTGGTGAACATAGTACTCAATGGTCTTCCCAAGACATGGGATGCATTTGCCGCAAGCATGAACAC
>ML800552.1:0-23454 GCA_009831015.1 Picea engelmannii
AGTTAGAATGAGAACCTACATAATGGCTTTAGGTGCAGATGTTTGGGATGTGGTAGATACTAGTTATGTAAAGCCAGTTGTACTAGCTAATAAGGATGAAAAGATATAATTTAGCTTCAACGCTAAGGCTATGAATGCTATCTTGAGTGGGCTTGCAGAAGTAGAATTCGTAAAAGTTATGCACCTAGGAACTACCAAAGAAATGTGGGACAAACTCATTAGCAGTTATGAAGGTAATGAGAAGGTAAAGGACACCAAGCTTCAAACCTACAGAGTACAGTTTGAACAACTGAAGATGAAAGAAGATGAAACTGTTGGAAAATACTTTTTGAGAGTTGAAGAACTGGTAAATGCAATGAAAGCACTTGGTGAAAAAATTGAGGAACCTTCTTTAGTTCAGAAAATTTTGAGATCTCTACCAGATAGGTTCAACCCAAAGGTCTCTGCTATAGAAGAACTTAATGATCTAAAAAATTTGGAGTTTGATCAACTTCTAGGAACATTGACTGCATATGAAATTAGAATAGTTAAAGATAAACCCACCTCCAAAGAAGCATCATTTAAGGCAGACAAGAATGAGGATTCTGAGCCTGATGAAATTGAAGCAAAATTTGTGAAGAGACTGAATAAGGGATTAGGAAAATACAAAGGTAAACTTCCTTTCAAATGTTTCAACTGTGGTAATATAGGTCATTTTGCAAATAAATTCCCTCACAAAAGCAAGGATCAAACATGTGATGATGAGGAGAAGTACAAACACATAAATTTATTTAAAGAGAATAATTTTAAGAAGAAAAGTCTTTGTGTAAACAACGATGATGATCCTTTAGATGATGAAGACAATGACTCCTCTGTTGAAGATAAACTAAATGACTTCATACTTATGGCCAAAGAGGATTATGATAATAAAAGCACAGGCAATGATGATAATGATGAAGAAGATGTGGTTGATATGGAAGGAGAACTGATCAGTGCACTAGAAGAGATTGACAGACTCAGAATTATGAACAGAAAGAAAAAACAATTGTTGATACAGTTCGAGAAAGACAATAAACAACCTGATGAAGACTTTGCCCTGCTAAAAGTGGAATTAGAAGAGGCAAATAAAATCGAGGACATTTTGAAACAACAGTTATCAGAAAAGAAGGCAAGCTATAAAGCTCTAGAAGAAGAAGTAGTGAAAACTAGGAAAGAGTTGGAGAAGTTTCAAGCCTTGTATCACCAAAATATGCCAAGTATTAAAGCCTCAGAAGGATTAACCTCCATTCTAAATCAACAAAGAAACCCAAAGTTGAAAACTGGATTGGGGTATGAAGAAGGATCAAGTAGTGATCATCCAAGTAATACAGAACCTATCAAGTTTGTCAAATCCTCAACCATTGACAACAGTCACTTTGTAGAAACAAAGAAAGAAAATCATCCACCAAGAAGGAATGAAAGAAAAAGTAGCAGAACTGAATCTGTAGATCAGAGAGATTATCGGCATGAAAGAAATCGACCTCCTCAAAGAAGACATACTTTTTCAAGGTACACAGGTTTTTTCTATGGTTATTGTTTTTTCTGCTTTAATTTTGGTCACAAAGCTATAAACTGTTCTTTAAGATTTAGATATGAACAATCAAGATATTCAACGAATAACCATCTTCCACAACAAAGATCGAGACAACCAAGCAACAAACAACCTCAGAATATAAATCATGTGATGGATGGGAAAAGGACGCAGGTTAAACATAACAATAGTTATGAGCATAACAATCGCTATGATATTCTATTTAGCGAACCAGAATGTTACATCTGTCATAACTATGGACATAAAGCTGCAGATTGTCACTTAAGGAATTACAAGCCAGATTTGATCCCCACTGCTGAAAATGTCAAGGTTTGGAAGAAGAAAGAAGATTACAAGTGTGGACTAGTGTTATCAGCCCAAAGACAAAAGAATCCATGGTATATTGACAATGGATGCTCCAAACATATGATGGGAGACAAATGTAAGTTTCTATCTCTAAGTGAAATCAAATCAGGAAACGTAACCTTTGGAAATGATGCTCCAGGTAAAATAAAGGGTAAAGGGATGGTGAGTTTAAGTATTGGAAAAGGAAAAGCCCAAGATGTTCTGCTTGTAGATGGGCTGAAACATAATCTTCTCAGTGTAAGTCAAATGTGTGACAGAGGATGTGAAGTGGTGTTCACATCCAAGGATTGCAAGATAAAGTCTGTAAACTCAAGACAAGTGGTGGCCAAAGGCACAAGGACATAAAATAATGTATATGTGCTGAAAGAAGATAAAGAAGAGTGTCATCGAAGCAAACATGATGAAAGATGGTTATGGCATAGAAGACTTGGACATCTAAAATTTGACCACTTAATCAAGCTCAAAGATCTTGAGGCAGTAAAAGATCTTCCGAGAATATCAAAGCCCCAAGATTCTATGTGTAAACCCTACCAAGTAAGAAAGCTAACCAGGACACAGTCTAAGTCCAAGATCTCTACTTCAACAAAGAAACCACTCCAACTAGTTCATATGGATTTATGTGGACCATCAAGACTGGAAGGCACAAGGAAAGAAAACTACTTCATGTTGATTATTGATGATTACTCCAGACTTACTTGGGTTGCCTTTCTCAAGGAAAAAGCTGAAGCATTTGAGAAGTTTAAAATATTTAGGGCTTTAACTAAGAATCAAACATGCAAGAGGTTAAAGGTAGTAAGATCAGATAGAGGAGGAGAATTTATGTCAAGTGATTTCAGGGAATTCTGTGATAAGCATGGGATCAAGAGAGAATACACAATCCCAAGAACTCCACAACAAAATGGAGTAGTTGAGAGGCAAAACAGAACATTGCAACAAATGGCCAGGTCAATGATGAATGAGAAGAACATTGGTCAAACACACTGGGTAGAAGAAATACACACAATAGTCCATGTTCTTAACAAAGCCCACCTCAGACCACAAAGTGACAAGACACCTTATGAACTGTGGTATGGGAGACCTGCTTCAATCAAACACTTCAAAGTCTTTGGGAGTAAATGTTACATAAAGAATAATGATGAGAACCTTGGAAAATATGATGACAGGGCTGATGAAGGTATCTTCTTAGGGTATGCTACAAACAATAAAGGATACAGATGCTATAATAAGAGGTTGCATAAAATGGTTGACTGTATTGACATAAAAGTTGATGAAGGAATCCTAGCAAGAGAGGTGTACAATAATGAGTCTTCTATAGAGGACACAACTAAAGCTGAAGATGAACAGGTCCAAGAATCGGAAAATGAAGACTCTGAATCAGATGAAGACACAGATACTCAGACAGACTCAAATCAGCAGACAACTTCAAATTCCTCCTCCAGAATCACTCAAAAGAATCATCCTGCAAGTTAGATAATTGGTGAAAAAGACAAAGGTGTACAAACCACGAGAAAGATAATAAAAAACACCAAACAATCACATATAGCTTTCATATCCAAGCTGGAACCCAAGAATTTTAATGAAGCTAGCAAAGATGACCATTTGGTTAAAGCAATGAATGATGAACTTGATCAGATTGAGAAAAACATTACGCAAGAGATGGTTCATAGACCCGAATGTAAAAATATCATTGGTTCCAAATGGATCTTTAAGAATAATATGAATGAGAAGGGACAAGTTGTCAGGAACAAAGCAAGATTGGTCTGTAAAGGCTACGCTCAAATAGAAGGACTGGATTTTGATGAAACATTTGTGCCCGTAGCAAGATTAGAAGCTATTAGAATATTTCTTGCCTATGCGTGTCATAAAAGGTTTAAAGTCTATCAAATGGATGTCAAGTCAGCTTTCCTAAATGGAGATTCTCTAGTAGCATCGTTGAGTAAAAAGCAAGGTTCCATTTATTTATCAACTATAGAGGCAAAGTACATTGTTGTTGCTACCTGTTGCACTCAGGTATTATGGATGATTCAGACACTTGCAGACTTGGAGGTAAAATACGTTGCACCGATCCCAATTCATTGTGATAACACTAGTGCCATCGGTGTGTCCAAGAATCCTGTATTCCACTCCAAGACCAAGCATATTCCCATAAAATACCATTTTCTGAGAGAGCAAGTCACCAATTAGATTGTTCAGGTCCATTACATTCCAACCACAGAAAAAATTGCAGACATCTTTACTAAACCCCTAGCCAAGACACATTTTGAATATCTCCGATAGAAGTTGGGTGTCATCCCGTCTCACACCTAAGAGAGTCCATCCTGTTAGGGGGAGTTTGTACTGATTGAATATCTGATACCTCCGAAAAATACTACAACAGCTTAGGGGGAGCATGTTTTAAGGAAACCCATAAAGGGTAAAAACCTCTTCTTCTTCATATGATAAGTAATATTTACATTATGTACATTATCATACATATGAGCTCCAACTCATTGTGAGGCTACAACCTCTGTTTTGCAAGCTGCAACTTGTTGAGAGCACCAATTGTCTGTTTTCTCTAGCACCCACTAGAAGGAAGCACCAACTCCCTAGTTTCTCTAGCACCCACTAGAAGGAAGCACCAACTCCCTGGTTTCTCTATCACCCACTAGAAGGAAGCAACAACTCCCTAAATGTTCCGACACCAACTGGATGGAAGCACCAACTTCCAGTCACACATGCACCAACCTGTATAACAGAGAACAACAGTTCTCCCTTGCACCACCCTGCCACCCTTGTTTCTCTGGTTGCAACCAGATGGAAGCTACAACTTCTTGTGTTCAAGAACCCACTTGAACCTCTGAGGACAACAATCCTCCCTACCACCTTGAAATATCCAATGTAAAAAGATAGAAAGAGATTCTACCTGTAAAAAGTATTCCAATGTAAAGCATTGGGTCACTTACACCCTGCAACCAATATAAAAATTATGTGAGATAGAAATAGAAGTAAAATTAGTAGATAACTGTTGCAAAGAGACAATGCAGTTCCCACAAGACTAGACAAGAATCAAGAAGACAAGTCCATTTCCATAATTGGAATTTCAAGTAGTCACAATACTGATTTATTAAGTCTTGATATATCCTGAACCAATATTTGGAAATAAAGGGGTGAGTATCACAATGAGTTCATGCTATCATGATCCTAAACTTCAAGAGAACACACCTATGGAACTTGAACTTCATTTCAAATCTAGTCAAATATAACCTTTAAGTTCCACTTGCTATTTCCAAGTGGATCATTCATTGATCTTGAAAAGACACTCCCCTCAACATCACAAGCATATTCGACAAACTTAGTTTTCCCAGAAGTTATCTCATGCCAAAATTATTGTTCTACAAATTTAGCAAGAAAACTTGCAKAAGTAGAGAATCTRTGAGCAAATAGCATGTTTTCTATTTTCTCATATTCACGAAAGGAATATTTATTGAAACACATGTACCAAYAGATYARAAAGTACAAATCAAATTGCATGACTTAAAAATYAAATTAATCTTGTTTATATTAATACATTATCAAGCTATTATCTTGCCTTCCACTGATATAGTATTTGGTTAGATCATCATAATCCCATTTTTCAACTTTTAGGGGTTTCACCAAGGAGACATCAAAATGTCCTGAACAAGGAAATTCCTAGAATATCCATGACCATAGAGAAGCTTACCAATTTTTTCTGATCACCTTTTAGTTGGGTTAAACATGATGACATTTCTTTGAAGTTTGTAATCRTTTTCCTGACCTYTGTTTAATGAATTGAAGTTTATTTTGAGTGGATAATTTCATGATATTTTGTCTRTTTGCTTGACATATTTTCTACCTTATTAGCTTTATCTTGTTTACCTTAGAATCATTTATAAGTATTCAKKTGMTTCAAGTGAGGCTACGAAAACACATCTTTTTATTTTCTCAGGTGAGGAATACCTACTATGTGGTCACAATGAGAGGCTAGCTATGGATTTTGGGTTGATCAATAAATGCACTAGAACTATTATAATACTATTTRAATTTCTAAAAKCCTTTGTGTGTGTGGTGATTGCTGCATTGCCAACAAATTCATCTCTATTGTTGCTGAAAGGGAAAYTGTAGTCRRTAATGGATATAGAAGCATTATAAGGTTGTAGTCAATAGATAGTATAATACAACTATCCTAAAAATATAAAATGGTTACAAGCTGAAGATTAGCATGAGATAATTAATGTTGTTAATTGGTAGATGTTGAATCATAGAAACTATATACAATAAAGGATAAGTTAGATAATTTGATTTTATAAAAAAAAGATAATAAATATAAATACATACATATATTCTATACTTGGTAGGAATTTTACTAATTTTATATTATTTCTCTTGCAGGTTTCACTTTTGGTTTCTAGATCAATTTGAAATTTCAATTGTGGAATATTTATTGAGATGTCAAACACCAATTGTGGGAAGAAAAGATCAAGAAAAAATGATCTATCATCATACTTTCAAAGACCTCAATCCAAGGATCCACATTCTCGTCATGCTTCAAGTTCTTTTGAGCAACCTATCACTGTAAGAGATGTCAACTCTTGTGAGAATGCATCTAATATCCAAATAATAGATAAGGAAATATGTTCCTCTGGTGATCAAAGTGAGATAAATTCATTTTCACCAGAAATTGGTAGTACAAATGTCAAAAATATTTCATTGGAAAATAACACAACCAGTTCACGGAAAAGACAAAAAGGCCAATGGGACATAGGGAAAGGCTTCCAACCAGATTGTGTCTCAAATTTTCCATTTATTGAACCATTACCTCCAAAAAATGAGAAAGAGAAACCAAAATTTAGATGCAATATATGTATTTGGAAACTTGGGATGCCAACGACATTTCATATGAAGTTAGATACAATTGAGAAGCATGTAGGAAAGGTGTATGAAAATAAAATTGTAGATGGTGAGGACAAATCTATTGTTAGATGGAAATCTTCCGAGGAATGTCGACATGTCAAATATGCTGATGAATATAATGAATATTTAATAAGTAAGGAAAAAATGGAGGCAGGTGGAGGAAGCATCACATCTCTATTCGAAAAGACGATGGAAATAAATTTGTTATCCAAGAAAATTCAATTAAGCATTTTATTTCACATCTTATCTAAAGGGCGTCCTATGACAGATTATCCAGATTACATGAAATATCTATCTTTTCTTCAAATGCCAAACTTTCCATCTTCTCATTGGTCTTTAATGAGTGGTTGGGAATGGGATAAATATCTAGCTCAAGTAGAAAAGGATGATATGAAAGAGAACATTGCAAGTGCTAGGTTTTTGTCATTGTCTTTGAATGAGGTTACATCTATTGATAATACTTCATGGATTTGTATGAGTATTTATATGGTTAATGACCATATTAGGCATTCCTATATACTCGGGGTTCATAAAATGAAGGAGAATTTAACAATTGAAAATATTTATGAACTTTTTAATAATAGTTTGAAGGAAAGTGGTGGTATGGATCATTTAATGATCGCAAAAAAATTGGTATGTGTTGGAGCGGATGGAGCATCAGTAATACAAGGACAAAGGAATGGCCTTTGTGTTAGACTACAACTATCAACTTCACTGTATATGTTGAGTATTCATTGTATGGCTCATAGGATAAATCTTTCATTTAAAATAGTAATCAAGTTTCCATTGGTTTCAAAAGTTGAAGATCTTGTATGAGAGGTTTATGCATATTTTTCTCGTAGTCCCAAATGATTTTCAGAGTTTAAAAAATTTGCTGACGATGTTACAAATGGAAACAAGCTATTAAAAGATGTTGATAAAAGATGGATCTCATTGAATGGACCAGCTCAAAGATTATTTAGTGAGTACCATTCCTTGGTAGGGGTGATGTATGAACATCACTTTAGTGTAGATAAAGCTCAAGATCTTCTCTTTCAACTAACTGACATAGAGACATTATTAACATTGCTTGGAATTCTTTCTATGCTAGATGAAATTAATGTCCTTGTGAAAATGTCTCAAAGTCGCACAATGTATATTGTAGAATACACAAATGCAAGAAACTTTTCATGCCTTTCATTGGATAATTTGTATACGATGCCAGAGTCTTTCGCAGGTCCACGGTTTACAAATTGGACTACGGTCATTGATATAGAAAACACTAAAAATTATTTTAAGTTTGATGAAAAATGGATACTATGTATGGAAGTGCGTGGGTATATGGTTCCTTTTCATTATATTGATAAGACATGACGAACCACCAAAGAGCGCCCCGTGTCAAGAGACCTATTCGACAATGTTGTCATTTCAGTGAGACACAACTTGACAGAAATTGCAAAGTCACTATCATAGGAGATAAGAGAACGATTCCCTCAAGATGAATTGTTGGAGGCCATGTCTATGTTGTAACCTGAATATTGGAACAATTTAAAATGTCAATCTACTTTAAAATGTGACTTTGCGGAAAAATTAAATACTTTAGTGGGCCACTTTTGCAAGAAGGTTGAGATACATGGAGAACATGTTGAAGGTATTTTGGATCAATCAAAATTGTTTCAACAAGACACACACTTCGCTAAAACAATGTGGAATCAATTTTGTGATTTTGAGAATCCTCTAGAATATGGTGCAATAACAAGATTATGGACTATTTTAGGTGCTTGCCAATACTTACAGGAAAACATATCCGAATATTTCAAATTAGCGGATTTGTGTCAAACCATGATTTTGGGATTAGTGGAGGATGAGAGAATGTTTAGTGCACTATCATTTTTGAAGTCAAAGATGAGGAAAAAGCTTGATAAACATATGGATATATGTAACAAAGTATGGCATTGCCAATTTTCCATATGAAAGAGAACTAGCTCTTTGATGATTAGATTGTGATAGAAGGGGAGAAAACAATATAACAAATTTCTCTAATGAACTTGATACAGAACATAATTCTTTGGAGGCTCATAATGATATTCCATCTGGAGAGGGTATTGTTTAGAATGAAGAAAATGAGCACCAATATGAGAAATGAGAAATTGATATACCGCAAGATTTGATCTAATCTAATATATATGAGGGCCTATGGAACACTTATTTCAATTGTAAAATTGGAGCCACATTTTCTTGATGCAAGTTATTTTAAGATTGATGTTTTGATATTTAACTATTACATTGTCTCTTTCTTGTATGTGACAGGAAATGAAGTTGGAATTTGATGAAGATGGGACCTATCTCTTCACATAGATAGTGTCCTAGTATTAAAGGATAGATACTCGATTTAACAAGAATTTCACTAAGCAAGAATGGGCTCATTCAAGTAGATGGAATTTCTTTAATGTCTTTCTCTAATATGTTGATAAATATTAATGGTTTGTTTGTTTGTTGCATTTTGGAGCATTTTGTCAAGTTTGGAATTTTGTGTTTATTTTGGTTAAAAATGTGTTAGGCCCTTGAATGCTTCTAGTTCTCATTTGATGTTTGACTAAACCTTTTTTTTATGGAATGATTGGATTTATCTTATTTACATTGAGTCAAGGGTTTGGGTTAAAGTTAAAGACCTTTGTTGAGTAAAAAAATGTTTTTTTTATCTTTTTGTCATGACATTTATTTGAGAAACATGTGACACTTATCTGAGAAACATATGGTGTTAGGCTTAATATATGCCTTTAGTTATTTTGTGGGCACTCAATGTGTTCTCCATAATTATGATTATTTTTTTAATATGTTTGATGGTCAAGGAAACATTTTTTTATTTCCTTTCATTTGTTCGCATAACTTGAGCATCTTCACCTTTTAGGATCTACTATGTTTATTTTGTATTTTCTTTGAAAATACTTATTGATTATTTAGAAAGGGAAATGAGATATACTTAGCTAAGCAAAGAGAAAATTGGTCTATGCACTAGGTTCCTATGCGTTCAACATAGGAAACCTATTAACATGAGACCAACATTCCTCTAATGCAATTATACTTTTGATGCCAAGACTAAAAGAGTATTACATGTAGCCAGTGGAGGATGAGAGAATTTTTATTGCACTATCGTTCTCCATTCCATACCATGAATAACAAAACACATTGTCTTGTTTGTCTTTTAAAGTTTGCTTGGTTGAAATATTAGTGTATACTACATCAATGACTTGATGTTTAAGGTACTGATGGTTGTGTTATCGCACAGTTTGTAGCAAGGATAAAAGCTTGAGGTTTGAAGGCCAATCTGGCGTAACAGGAACCAATCCCACCCAATGTCACCACAATGGGATGGTTCTTTCTCTTTAGGGAGGTCAGGCCTAGGGGAGACGTCCCTGGTGACCTGGGGTTTTGAGGAGGCAAGAGGATAATAAGACAAGGATATGTTTCCCCCCTTACAAGTCACCACCAATCAGATATTCTCGGCTAAAAAACCAATAATGGAGTGAAACCCCCAAAGAAACGTACCTGCCTGGAACAAAACAACAGTAAATTGATATGTGCAAGCTATCTCAGTGGGTTAGTACTTCATATGAGTATCTGATAAATATATATAAGCAATTATGGAAATAAATATTGACGACGTCAATGTTTATAAATATGGAAATGAAAGTAATGTCACTTCTTCAATAAATGCTATAATAATGTTGGCATTGAATACAATAAAACAATAACTCATTCAATTAATTCCTTTAATCAGTATCCAATTACTTAATGAACAAAATGATGTTGCACTAATGATGTAATAGCACAAGATGACGACAACAATTAGGGTTAGTAGGGTTAGATCTTAGGCTAGGGTTAGTAGTTAGGGTTTCAATTCAAAGTGTTTGAGAGTTTTTAGATCAAGTCCACTTCAACGCATGAGGTCTTAGGATCAGTGCCTTAGGGTCAAATGGAGTACATAATGAAGGATGCAAGGGTTGAAGGAGACAAAGACTAAGGACTAGAGGGAGAATTTTTTAGGTGTTTCTAAGGTAAGGCCTCAAAATCAAAACCCTAGGGGAGAGAGGCTCACTCCGGTGTTGCTACATCAAGGCCTCATGCTCTCTCCTCCCTCCTTAGATGGAAAAATGGATAGCATAAAAGATAAATTGAGACAAGAGGGTTTGATAAGACAAAGTGTTGCAACAACAAGGCTCTACTAGAAAACCCTAGAAAAATCAGCCTTGAAGTGTAGAAACCCTAGGCTTCAAGACATCTCCTTCTTCTCAACTTGTAAGGTACGATTAGCTAAAGGGAAGAAGAAATAGGAGTGTAGCTATGACTAGGCTCTTTCTTTCTCCAACAATGGCTGAAAAATTTCTCTATCAGGGGACATGAGACAAGGACCTACTTGTGTGCTTGTCACCTAGGGTTTTGATTCAGAAAAATTCATAAACATATGCAAGAAATTAGACTACAACCATTCATTCAATATTTTTTGCAGAAAAATACTTACAATTCATCAAGAAATATCCATGCAAACCCTAGTTGTAACACCTTCCTTCAAGAGAAATGCCAAAATGTGCCAAAATAGTCTTCCTTCAACAACTACACATCACTAAATCATCCAATAACCCAAGAGAGGGCACAAATTTCAGACCTCACTAATGAGTGAGTAAGTTGTGATGTTAAAATGAGAGTGAAAATCCCTCATTTATACAAAACCTTGACCTAATTTTACATTTTAGGTTAGGTAAAAGGCCGACAAGGCCAAAATATCAAATCATACTAATTTTACATTAAATTGTCAAATTAAAACCCTAATTGAGCTAAAAGGAGAAAAAATTCCCCTCTAAGGGAGACGTTAGCCCATTTTAGGGCAAATGAAGCATCCTTGAGAAAAATGTTAGCCCTCTTTGGGCTTCTCCAACCTGCTACATGTGCCACTGCTTCCCAGTCTACCTCCTAATACGTTCAATAGGCTGGATGATGTCATGGTCATCAAATGTGACGTCCAAGGCCTTCCAAGGCCAACGTTTCACTGAAAAGGGCTCAACCCCCCTAGGTCAAGCTGTGCCGAGGTGCCTCTGGTGGAATGTCCTCTTCTTCTTTGGTGTAAAGCCCCTAATCCATCTCCATCTGGTCTCTGCCCCCTGATGGATCTCAGCATCCATCTAGTGGGCTCTTCAACCCCATGGAGGTCCGAACTGATCATCTCCCCATGTGTACCAGTCTAAATGGTACCTGTCCATCAGGCAAGGTCCTACACATCAAAAGCTACGCCCTCCATGGGCTCATCAGTCATAGAGATCATAACAATGTAAATCACATTTTATCATCAATATTATTAAACATGTGCATAAAATCCCTAGTACATCAATCAACAGCTCAAGGACGTTACACAAGCCTACAATACAAGTCTGGAGAAAAGGAGAAAAGGTCCTATTAGGCTAGTGTCCACAGAAGAAGGAAATTTTCCAGAAGAAACCTCATCCAAGCCATGTAGGTGGGTGATGTGGTCAGGGGATGTCCAAACATGTGGGTGCAGTGAGGGCCAAGGATGCAAAGCTGTCATCTGTGGGTGCCTTTGTAGAAGGCGAGTTGTACCTGTCATGGATGCATTTTTTAAGCCCATTCTTGCCTTTTATTATTTTATCTTTTATTGCCTTTTTTTTGTTCAAGAGCTAGTGAGGGGACACTGCCCTAGCACGGTGACAAGTGGTGACAATGTTACCGACAAGTATTTTCACAGAAATGAGAAGGCTGACTCGTGATGAGACCCCCTTACCTTTGGCCATGCAACCAAGAGTCACTGCCCTAGCATGGTGACCAACTAATGGCAATGCCATACTGTTAGATACCCATGGATATAATAGGCTAGCTCGTGATGATACCCCCTATCCTCTGGCTAAACCTTGTTTTATTATTTATTTCCTGGTCCCTCTTGTTTCTTGTTGAGAAGCTTTTTATTGCTTTCTTGGGATCCCTGGGAGAAGCATCTCGAGGTTTTATTTTAGGCTTTTATATTTTACTAGCTTGCTTTTACCTTCTAGGCCTTTAACCCCTTCTTCCCATGAGATAAGGTGCAATCTTGAAAATAGTTCAACCCAATCTCTGGACAAGTGGAATGGGATAGATGAGTGGGAAACAAGATGGAAAAGTGGTACTATGATGGGAGTGGATGATGGCTTCTCAGAAATTCCCCCTAGTGGCAAACCAAAATCTACAGACACAAGCTTGCTAGGGCATCCTATCAATCCCCTTGAACATGGTCAAGTGGGCAAGTGTAATATCCAAGCAGTTGTTAGAAATAAAAGGAATTAGATGCACATATTCAAAAGTTTTGATGATCAAAGTGACACATACCATGATACCTAGACCAATTACCTCATGGATAAAGAACCATATCTGACACAGAACTCGACCAATGGTGATGGATGTTGTTGCTGTTGGCAAGATGAAGATGCTGGAAAAAGAAAAGGTGGGCCCTCCAAGACCATGATAAAGTCAATCTTGCTCTCGATACTCCATGTCTAGGACTTGTGGGCCTCGAGACATGATCTCATAGTTATCCTTGAAAGTGGGGGGATAACATCTGGCTCCAACTCGGGGACATGTGCTCACCGTAGAGCGCATGAGAACCTCAACACATCTGTCATAACTTGATGACCTGCTCAATCTCTATAGAAGTATTAGTAACAAAATTGGGGTGGTAATTCCACCCCAGCATGCACATATATATATGAACTGAAATAAAATAAATAAATAAAGGTGATATGCAAGAAAACTAACATGCAATGAAAATGGTATAATACATGAATTGCAAAATGCCTACTTACCTATACTTACCTGTGGAGTCAGGTGACAGGTGGATGGTAATGCCTGATGTGTAAAGCATTCACTAGAAGCTTCAGGGCCTCTCCCCCCATGGTGCCCAGGTTGAAAGAGTTCATACCTGCATGACTTATGATTTTATAAGGACCTGTCCATAAACTATCAAACTTCTTATGCATAACAGGTTTCTCCTTTCTTTTATCCCATAACAACACAAGGTCTCCTTCAGTGAAGTTTCTTTCCTTAATTTTATGGTCAAAGGTTCTTTTTATCTTCTTCTGGTTTCTTTCCATTTGACCAAGGGTGTTTCTTCTGGTTTCATCTAACTCTATTAGCTGGTTGATTCATCCTTGGATTGCTTCCCCATTCATAGCATATTGTTGGGAAAAATGAAGGATGGGAATCTAGAGGTTCATAGGAAGTTTTGCTTCTATTCCATATACCAATTCAAACGGGGTCCTTATTGCGGAGGTCTTTGTCGTTATTCGGTCCGCCCATACTGCATACTTGATTTTTCTATCCCAAGATTTCTTATTTTCCCCCACGACCTTTTTCAAAATATTCATAAGGTTTTTATTGCTTGATTATGCCAATCCGTTTACTTGTGGATAGTAGTTGGAGGAATGGGATAGGACAATGCTATATTTGAAGAAAAATTATACCAGAGCATGTGAGCTAAAATCTTTGGTAGTGATCTTGGAAGGGATACAGAATCTTGTTATAATCTTTTCTTCCAAGAAGTTCATGATTACTTCTTTAGTGACATTTTTTGTGGGAATGGATTCAACCCATCTAATGAAATAGTCTGTGGCTGTTAGGATCCACCAATATCCTTTACTCGAGTTATCTTTAAACTCACCAACGAAATGCAAACCCCACTGCTGAAAGGGTGCTTCTATAACTATGGGTTTTAGGGGTTGTGATGAGAGATTTGGCTTACCAGAGAAGTATTGGCAGGGCTGACAAGCTCAGACATGTTGGTGAGTATCGAAGAAAAGTGTTGGCCAATAATACCTAGCCCTCATGACTTTGTGAGCAGTAGTATGGGCTGCAAAGTGTCCTTCAAAATATCTAGAGTGTAATTCTTCCAACAACTTCCTTGCCTCTTCTTTGTTGACACATCTAAGTATGATCCCGTCAGGGTTTCTCCAACCAAGGCCATCTTCGGTCAAACAATATTTTATTTCCTTCAGTCTTAGATCCCTTCTTTTGTAATCGACTAGGTGATCAGGGCAAGACAAGTTCTTTAGATAATAGAAAATATCAGAATACCACTCATCATGCTCTAGCTCATTGATTACCACATTTACTTGTTCATTCTCGCCCTTTTGTATGGCTTCTTGGTTTCTTTCTGTCAGAATCTGGGCCAAACCTTGTCCCTTTATTATTTTGGTGGGATTTATCTCTAAGTCATACTCGTGGATTTTGGATACCCACTTTCCCCTAGTCCCCATGCAATCTTGTTGTGATAAGACGTCTTTCACGGCTGGGTAAGGGACATAGGCCATAATTTTATTATAGCCGATATAATTTCTAAAGCATTTAAGGGATTTTACCAAGGCATACGCTTGTTTCTCAGTGATTGTGTAATTCAATTCAGAATCTCTAAGGACCTTTCTCATAAAAGCTACGAGATGTTCATGGTCATTGGTGTCCTTTTGCATTAGAACACCTGCAATGGTATCCTGGGAGGCAAACGAGAATATGATGAAATCTCGTGAGAAATCAAGGATGATCAAGACATGAGCTTGGGAGATAGCATATTTTATATCCTCAAAAGACTTGATGGCTTTGTCATCCCATCTGAAAGAAAAATCATTTTTTAGCAAAGCACTCATGGGTTTTATCCTTTCGACAAAGTTTGGGACAAAACTTCGAATGAAATTGATCTTTCCGAAAAAGGATTGTAAGGATTTTTTGTTGATTGGGGGACGGACATCTCTTATTGATTGGACCTTTTCAAGATCAATGGATACCCCCCCTTTCGATGCCATGTGACCCAAAAGTTTTCCCTCGTCAATCCCAAAAACATACTTCTTGGGGTTCAAAGAGATACCATACTTCCTACATCATTCGAACACAATACTGAGGTGTGAAAGGTGATCTTTTCTATCCTTTGATACAATAGTGAGGTCATCTTGTTAAATCTCTATGATTTTTTGTATGAGGTCCCTGAAGGCAAACTCCATTTCTTTCTGAAAGGTAGCACCGACGTTCATAAGGCCAAACGACATCCTTAAGTACATGAAGGTTCCCCAAGGTGTGGTAAAGGTTGTTTTAAGCTGGTCTTCTCTTTTGAGAAAAACTTGGTTGTATCCGAAAAAACCATCCAACATGGACATCATCCCTACCCCCGTAACCCTTTGCACCAGATGTTCCATGTCTGGGATAGGGTAGTTTTCTTTCAAGGATGACTAGTTAAGGTTGCGGAAATCAACACACAAGCGTATTTCGCTGTTTTTCTTTTGGACAACTACCAAGTTTGACATCCAATAAGAATATATAATAGGAGTTATGATACCAATGTCAACCGTTTTATGGAGTTCTTTCTGTATTTGGATTGCCCGCTTTGGATTAATATGCCTTAGCTTTTGTCGGAAAGGTTTGGCTTCGTCTACCAAGGGTATGGTGTGATGGATGGAATCTCCTCTATAGGATTTCAACTCATCATAGTTCCATGCAAAGGTGTCTTTAAACTCTTGGATGAGTGCTAGTATTTCTAACCTTTCCTTTTCAGTCATGCCTTTTCCTATCTTGACCATCCTTGTACCAATGTTGAATTCCAGGGCTTCGTCTGCTTGTTTGTTGGGTTTTCTTCCTTTGAAAACATCATGCTTGTCAAAGATACTTTTCAAGGGAACACAAACTTTGGGTAAGGTGTTGTTTTGTAGGTTTATAACCTCCAAATTCATGGAATCAACTAGAAAGTTAATTTTTGAATTAGTGAATTCTTTACTATTTTCCATGAACCTAATGATCTGGTCATCATCTTCAAAGACTTGCCATTGCTCCAAGTTATCAGGGAAAAAAGGCCTAAAGAGGAATTCCATCTTGCACAAATCATGAAGTGGTCCCTCACAGGGTTGTAGGGTGGAAGTAGAAACAACCAAAGCATCTTCCATGTGGTTATCTTCTCAAGGAATAGATTCAAGCGACACTATCTTAAAGGATTTCGAAAGGAACTCAGATAAGTCTCGGTATTTCTTCAACCTCTCATTTTTTGTAGAAAATTTCATCATTACTTGTGATATTATGAGGTCTGAGTCTCCTTTTCCCCTTAGGTGTGTAGCCCCTTTGTCAATCACCAAATTTAGGCCTAGGATTAGGGCCTCATACTCGACAATATTGTTCGTGCAATGGTACTCTATCCTATATGAGTAGTAAAAAGTTTCACCAGAAGGGGCTGTCAAAATAATTCCAGCACCTAATCTGGAACTTGAGTGAGATCCATCAAATTCCAGAGTCCAAATTCCCTCAGATTCTTCAATGGTGTCAATATTTAACTTCCCTTCTTGGACAAGCCAATTGTTGATGTCACTATCAATGCACAAGAGTTGGTCACTTAAATCATCATGGGTTTCAACTGGAGTGACCACGAAGTGTTCATTGTGGAGGGTGAAGAATCCTCCTTTGGGATGAGTGATAGTTTCCTTAGATTTCTTTTCATAAAAATTTCTAGCCAATTGCTTTATGAGGTTTTTTTGAAGGACGATACCCAAACTATTCAATGCGTCCACGATGATCACATCTATAAAGAATGGGGCGCTAGGGCAGGAGTCAAAGGCAACTTCTAGAATTTTAATGATTCATTTTATAAAACCACCTCTAGTATTTGGTCATGAAAGGCTCAAACCCAATTGATGCATGATTTTCTCCGTCATAATGTTGGTTGTAGCATTTGGGTGTAGAACACAGTTATGGAGGAGGGAGCTATTGACTTGGAGAGTGATGTAAAAAGGTGTGGTATCACTGCTTTTCGAACCAATGTTGTCTACTTGGTGAATAAAGAGAGGAAACTCTTCAAGAGGCTCAAGCTCAAAGGTTTGTGGTGGGGAAACTTAATCTCTTCTTCCTTGTCCTGGGAAGGTTCAATTTCTACGGGAAGCTCCTGAAGAATGGAATCCTGTACATGAGTATGGGAAAAGCTCCATTTCCTCTTAGGAGGTGCGATTTTAACTTGTAAGATTTCCGGTAGCCCAGGCTCAGTGACAAGCTCATAACCAGTATCCAAAAAGTCATCACTGCGTGAGAGGTTAACTTGACATATGTAATCCTTGAATTCAAGATTCCTCTCAATCTGGTATGCTAAATCTTGTGCTTCTTCTAGGGTTGAAGGTGATCGGTCCCTGAGGGTGAATTGCAAAATTCCTTTTAAAGAGTTTAAGTAGTGTTCGAGGATAGATTCTTCTGAGTTTAGTTTTGGTCGGACCTTCTTGAGGAGAAGGTTGAACCTATCATTGAAATCCCTAACGCCCTTGCAAGAACCTTTGTAGATGTCAAGGTATTGGGAGAAAAAATCTTTTGTGTGTTCACTATTACACCACCTTATTTTGAAAGCCTTCTCGAGCTCTTCGGGATTTCTTATGCTTCCTTTCGGGCAAGCATTGATCCAAATCTTGGAATCCCCAACAAGAGATATTGAAAAAGGTCTCATGAAGAAATCCGGGTGTTCTTGACTAGTCTAATGGAATTCAAAACTATCACAAAATTGGGCCCAATGTAAATTACCGAAAAGTCCTCTTCCTGAGAAATGTGGTAACCAGGAATTGGCGTCTTCGGGAAAGTCATGTAATCCACCTTGGGTGTTACTTAGGTCAAAACAACCAAAATTTTATGAGTGAGAACACTTGTGTGGATCAGGTGGAGGGGTAGGGTTTGCAAGGGTGACAGTTGCCATAGTAGAGGGGTTTGAGTACTGTCGCCCGCCCGCTGCAGGTCGTCATCGATGGAGTCGCTAGATAGTTTGTGTAAAACTATCAAAGAAAAAAGGGAAAACACCCTAGTGGAATCACCAGGTAAGTTCACAAGAACAAGACTCTCTGAGGCAAAGCTTACCGAAAAGTGTCACCGGAGGAAGGTTTGTCTCAGTGTTCCCCGACAACGACGCCAAAATGTTATCACACAGTTTGTAGCAAGGATAAAAGATTGAGGTTTGAAGGCCAAACTGGTGTAATAGGAACCAATCCCACCCAATGTCACCACAATGGAACAATTCTTTCTCTTTAGGGAGGTCAGGCCCAAGGGAGATGTCCCCGGTGACCTGGGGTTTTGAGGAGGCAAGAGGATAATAAGACAAGGATACATTTCCCCCCTCACAAGTCACCACCAATCATATATTCCCAGCTAAACAACCAATAATGGAGTGAAACCCCCAAATAAATGTACCTACCTAGAACAAAGCAACAATAAACTGATACGTGCAAGCTATCTCAGTGGGTTAGTACTTCATATGAGTATCTGATAAATATATATAAGCAATTATGGAAATAAATATTGACGACATCAATGTTTATAAATATGGCAATGAAAGTAATGTCACTTCTTCAATAAATGCTAGAATAACATTGGCATTCAGTACAATAAAACAATAAGTCATTCAATTAAAGCCTTTAATCAGTATCCAATTGCTTAATGAACAAAATGATGTTGCACTAATGATGTAATAACATAAGATGATGACAAAAATTAGGGTTAGTAGGGTTAGCTCTTAGGCTAGGGTTAGTAGTTAGGGTTTCAATTCAAAGTGTTTGAGAGTTTTTAGATCAAGTCCACTTCAACGCATGAGGTCTTAGGATCAGTGCCTTAGGGTCAAATGGAGTCAATAATAAAGGATGCAAGGGTTGAAGGAGACAAAGACTAAGGACTAGAGGGAGAATTTTTGAGGTGTTTCTAAGGCAAGGCCTCAAAATCAAAACCCTAGGGGAGAGAGGCTCACTCCGGTGTTGCTACAGCAAGGCCTCGTGCTCTCTCCTCCCTCCTTAGATGGAAAAATGGTTAGCATAAAAGAAAAACTGAGACAAGAGGGTTTGATAAGACAAAGTGTTGCAGCAACAAGGCTCTACTAGCAAATCCTAGAAAAATCAGCCTTGAAGTGTAGAAATCCTAGGATTCAAGACGTCTTCTTCTTCTCAGCTTGTAAGGTATGACTAGCTAAAGGGAAGAAGAAATAGGAGTGTAGCTATGGCTATGCTCTTTCTTTCTCCAACAATGGCTGCAAAATTTCTCTATCAGGGGACATGAGACAAGGACCTACTTGTGTGCTTGTCACCTAGGGTTTTGATTAAGAAAAATTCATAAACATATGCAAGAAATTAGACTACAACCATTCATTCGAGAAGTTTTGCAGAAAAATACTTACAATTCATCAAGAAATATCCATGCAAGCCCTAGTTGTAACACCTTCCTTCAAAAGAAATGCCAAAATGTGCCAAAATAGTCTTCCTTCAACAAGTGCGCATCATTAAATCATCCAATAACCCAAGAGAGGGTGCAAATTTCAGACCTCACTAATGAGTGAGTAAGTTGTGATGTTAAAATGAGAGTGAAAATCCCTCATTTATACAAAACCTTGACCTAATTTTACATTTTAGGTCAGGCAAAAGGCCGACAAGGCCAAAATATCAAATCATACTATTTTTACATTAAATTGTGAAATTAAAACCCTAATTAAGATGAAAGGAGATAAAAATCCCCTCTAAGGGAGACGTTAGCCCATTTTAGGGCAAATGAAGCATCCTGGATTAAAATGTTATCCCTCCTTGGGCGTCTCCAACCTGCCACACGTGCCACTGCTGCCCAGTCTGCCTCCCAAGACATCTAATAGGCTGGATGATATCATGGTCATCAAGGGTGATGTATGTAAGTTTTAAACCTATGAAATAAAGCAATGCATATAGATTCTTAAGAAAAAGAAAATTTAATCAATGGCTCATATATAGAGTACACAGAGATTTTATACCGGAAACCCTCAACTGGGAAAACCTTTCTTATATTCATTATATCAAATTTCACCATTCACCATACAATATATACAATTTTTTTAGGTATTCCGTAGATACCAAAACCCTAATCCATTAATCTGGGATTAATTTACAAAACCGCTAAAAATAACAAAAACCGCCAAAAAAAAAAATCGGGGCACTGCCCGGGGCTACCCGTAACCAGGGGGGGCTTTCCTGCCCCCTCCTAGGACCCCCCTAGGAAAGCACCTGATGCACACGACACAAAGAGCGCTACTAGAGGTATCATCAGACACAGTTGTCAAATTTGACGTGCCCACACACACACATGGAAAGAATATAACACATACTCAACATTCTCCCACTTGTTGTTTTCTTTGCATCCAGGGGTCCAGGGGATTATATATTCAAAAATACAGGGCAATAGTGCCCATTGTTACTCTACACCAGGAGAAATTTTTGTGCTCACATACTTTTTCAATGAATCTGCAACATTCTTCAAAGTGTCAACTTTTTCCAGCAACACCTTCTTTTCCTCAACCATGTCTCTCACAAAGTGATACTGAACATCAATATGCTTTGTATTCGAATGATAATCTAGGTTATTTTCCAGGAATATTTCACTCTGACTGTCACAATCTAATCTCACTGCTTGTTGTACCAACCCAATACCTGAACACAATCTTTGTAACCATACTGCTTCCTTGCTTGCATGAGTGGATGCCATGTATTCATTTTCTGTAGTTGAGAGTGCCACTACAGCCTGTATTTTGCTCATCCAACTGATTCCTCCTCCAAATAGGTTAAACACATACCCACTTGTAGATATTCTGTGATCCAGATCTCCAACCTAGTCAGCATCAACAAAGCCATGTATGTCCATCACTCTGTCCAATCTTGGTCTTCCTTGGTAGCAAAATCCATAACTGGTCGTGCCACGAAGATACCTGAAGACTCTCTTTACTGTTTTCCAATTATCCTTCCCTGGTTTTGACATATACCTGCTCAAAACTCCCACTGCATGTGCAATGTCCGGTCTAGTACGGACCATTTCATACATCAAACTGCCAACTGCACTAGCAAATGGAACATGGGACATGTCCTCTTCTTCTTCATGTGTCTTGGGACACTGATCTGCATATAACTTTACACCTATAGGAATAGGAACCTTGACCGGTTTACTTCCATGCATATTAAACCTCTGCAATATCGTCTCAACATTATTTCTATGATTCAACCAGAGTTTCCTATTTGCATGATCTATTTTAATCTCCATTCCCAGAATGAAGTTAGCAGCACCGAGATCCTTCATGTCAAATTTGGAGGATAGCTGCGATTTCACCTCCTTGATAACATCCATGTTATTTCCTACCAAAAACATGTCATCAACATACATCACTACATAAATGAAGTGATTACCAACCTACTTGGAATATACACAGTGTTCAACCCTGCTTCTTACAAATCCCAATCCAAGTATGTATGTGTCAAACTTTTGGTAACACATCCTAGGTGATTGCTTCAGACCATATAGTGACTTCTTTAGCTTATAGACCAACTCTTTCTTTCCCTTCACAACAAAGCCTTTTGGCTGCTTCATGTAGATTTCTTCTTCCAGGTCCCCATGTAGGAATGTTGTCTTCACATCCATCTGTTCCACTTCAAGATCAAAAGTAGTAGCAATAGATACAAGAAATCTAATAGAAGTTAACTTAGAAACATGAGAAAAAATATCACCAAAGTCAATTCCCTCTACCTGGGAATAACCTTTTGCTACTAACCAAGCTTTGTATTTCTCCACTTACGTTGTGCATTAAACTTCTTCTTAAACAACTATTTTCTACCAACATATTTTCTTCCAGCTGGCAACTCAACTATATCCCATGCCTCATTCTTATCCAAGGCATCCATTTCTTCAACCATGGCCTTCTTCTAGAGTTTACTATCCTCTAAATTCACTGCTTCCCTGACAGTTCTGGGATCGTCATCAGTAATAGATAAAGCAAAATTGGAATGAAAATCAAGTGGACTATACCTTTTTGGTTTCCTTTTATCTCTCAGTGATCTCCTCAATACTGGGGTATGAGGTTCTTCTTCTTCTTCTTCTTCTTTTGCTTCCTCTTCTTCAGATGATTCAGATTTTGCATCATCCAACTGAAGCTCTATTTTCTCAGGTTCATCTTGCATTGGTATGAATTCCTGTTTGGACACATCTTTTACCTCTCTGAAAACAACATCTCGATTGTAAACAATCTTCTTGGTTTCCAGGTTCCAAAGCTTATAACCTTTCACACCATCTTTATAACCAATAAAAATACACTTTTCAACCTTTTTATCCAACTTACTTTTATTTTCCTTTGGAACATGTACATAAGCATCACAACCAAACACTCTAAGATGTTGAAGAGGGGGTTTCTTTGCAGACCATACCTCGTGTGGATTTTTATCATCCAACACTGATGAAGGTGATCGATTGACCATGTAACATGATGTACCCACTACCTCTGCCCATAATTCTTGTCCTAAATCGACATCGCTGAGCATGCTCCTTGCTTTTTCCATCAGTGCTTTGTTCATCCTTTCTGCAACTCCATTATGTTGAGGAGTGTATGGAGTAGTCTTCTTCCTTGCTATACCACACTTCTTACAAAATTCTTTGAATTCATTTCCGCAAAATTCTCCACCATTATCTGTTCTCAATACCTTTATTTTCTTCTCTATCTGATTTTCTACCAGAGCCTTAAACTCTTTAAATTTATCAAATACCTTAGATTTATTTCTAAGAAAATAAATCCACGTGTTCCTTGAAAAATCATCTATGAATGAAACATAATACACATATTTACCTAG
>ML800552.1:23554-53248 GCA_009831015.1 Picea engelmannii
CCTTGAAAAATCATCTATGAATGAAACATAATACACATATTTACCTAGGGATGGAACAGGAACAGGTCCAAACACATCATTGTGTATCAACTCTAAGATCCCCTTTGCTCTTGTAGCACCAGATGGGAATCTTACTCGATTATATTTACCATATATGCAATGTTCATAGAAATCAAAATCCAGAGTGAAATTAGACATACCTTCAACCATGCCTTTACCGTGTAGTGTTCAAAGGCCCTTTTCTCCAATATGCCCCAGTCTTTGATTCCACAACATGGTCTTCTTTTCAGGGATGATATTGGTCTTGTCCTCTTTATTTGTCTTCACAAGGACAACAAAACTGTTACACCCATTAGTATAAGTGTTACCCAACAACTTGTACAGATTTCCACACCGAACTCCCCTCATCAACACCATTTCCCCTCGTACCATCTTGCGAGTGTTCTTTCCAAATACAGTATCCACTCCTGCATCATCCAGCTTGCTTACAGATATTAGGCTCTTGGCAAGTTTTGGAATGTGTAGAACCCCAGGGAGTGTTCTAATCCTTCCATCTTTTAGCAACAAATTAACCCTTCCACGTCCCAAGATTTTTGCTGCCGAGTCATCTCCTAGGAATACATCACCACCATCATATTTTTCATATTCAGAGAACCACTCCCTTTGAGGAGTCACATGGTATGATGCACCTGAGTCGATCAACCATACATCACGGTCTGCATGTGCACTTGTATATGCTAGTTAAACATAACCTCCTTCTTTAGTGGAGGTTTTCTCCTTTGTGGAAGAGGTACTATCAAATCCCTTTGGTTTTTCAACCTTCTTATACTTGCAATATTTCTTATAATGCCCTGTTTTACCACACTTCCAACATTTCCTGAAAGATTTTCCTAGAGACTTAGATATACCTGTAGATTTAGATCTCCCCCCTGAAGGATTTCCAGGATTCCTGTCTTGGGTACAACCTCTTAAAAATAAAGCATCTGTGCTATGACCATCCATGCTTTTCTGCCTCATCTCTTCAGATAACAAGGATGAAACTACATCCTCATACTTCAATGTAGATTGAGTGGTACTACCAATTGCTACAACCAGAATATCCCAAGAGTCTGGGAAAGAACATAACAAAGTAATACACTTATCTTCTTTTGCAACCGTAATATTAACAGAGACAAGTTGACTTACCAGAGTATTGAAGGCATTTAGATGTTCTGTCATATAATCTCCATCTTCCATCCTAAGATTATACAACTTCTTTCAAAGAAACAACTTGTTTACCAGGGAATTTGATTGATACAAATTCCCCAACTTATCCCATAGTTCCTTGGCTGTAGACTCTCCTGAGACATTCAACAACACCGAATCTTCCAGGCATAGTCAAATAGTACTCCTTTCTCTTCTGTCCAACTTCTCCCAATCTTCCTTCGACATACCAGTAGGTGGTGTACTGGTAGTTTGTGTACTGGTAGGTTGTGTACCTATAGCTTGTGTGCTAGTAGACGGTGTACTAGTAGGCTGTGTACCAGGATCCACAACGATCCATTGTTCTTTGTCTACAAGAATTTCCTCCATCTTGAGCTTTCACAACTCAAATTTTTTACCGTTTAACTTCTCTATCTCGAGTCTAGATGAGCTCTCCATTCCTCTTTCTATACTCGAATATCCACTGCAAAATCTCCCACTAAACCCAGGTTTATCACAAACCCAAGATAAACTTGATCTATCAAGACCGAGCCAAACCCTCAACAACAAATGCGTCCCTTTGAAGACAAAAACGAGCTCTGATACCACATGTAAGTTTTAAACCCGTGAAGTAAAGAAATGCATATAGATTCTTAAGCAAGACAAAATTTAATCAATGGCTCATACACAGAGTACACAAAGATTTTATACCGGAAACCCTCAACCGAGAAAACCTTTCTTATATTCATTATATCGAATTTCACCATTCACCATACAATATATACAATGTTTTTAGGTATTCCGTAGATACCAAAACCCTAATCTGGGATTAATTTACAAAACTGCTAAAAATAACAAAAACCGCCCAAAAAATAATTTCGGGGCACTGCCTCGGGCTACCACCCATTGCCGAAATCTACGCGTAACCAGGGGGGGCATACCTGCCCCCCCCTAGGAAAGCGCCCAGTGCACACGACACAAAGAGCACTACTAGAGGGATCGTCAGATGTAGTTGTCAAATCTGACGCATCCAGACACAAAGATGAAAATAATATAACACATACCCAACAACGTCCAAGGCCTTCCAAGGCCAACGTTTCACTGAAAAGGGCTCAACCCCCCTAGGTCAAGTTGTGTCGGGGTTCCTCTGGTGGAACGTCCTCTTCTTCTCCGGTGCAAAGCCCCTGATTGATCTCCATCCTGTCTCTGCCCTCTGATGGGTCTCAACATCCATTTGGTGGGCTCTTCAACCCCATGGAGGTCTGAACTGATCATTTCCCCATGTGTACCGGTCCAAATGGTACCTGTCCGTCGAAAAATATATTGCACATCAAAATCTACGCCCTCCATGGGCTCATCAGTCACATAGATCATAGCAATGTCAATGACATTTCATCATCAATATTATTAAACATGTGCATAAAATACCTAATACATCAGTCAACATCTCAAGGACGTTACACAAGCCTACAATACAAGTCTGGAGAAAAGGACAAAAGGTTATATTGGGCTAGTGTCCACAGAAGAAGGAAAGTTCCCAGAAGAAACCTCATCCAAGCCATGTAGGTGGGTGATGTGGTTAGGGGATGTCCAAACATGTGGGTGCAGTGAGGGCCAAGGATGCAAAGCTGTCATCTGTGGGTGCCTTTGTAGAAGGTGAGCTGTACCTATCATGGATGCATTTTTTAAGCCCATTCTTGCCTTTTATTCTTATTATTTTTTATTCTTTTATCTTTTATTGCCTTTTTTTTGTTCAAGAGCTAGTCAGGAGACACTGCCCTGGTGTGGTGACCAGTGGTGACAGTGTTACCCACAAGTATTTTCACATAATGAGAAGGATGGCTCATGATGAGACCCCCTTTCCCTTGGCCATGCAACCAAGAATCACTGCCCTGGCATGGTGACCAGCTAATGGCAATGTCATACTGTTAGATACCCATGGACCTAATATGTCGGCTCGTGACGAGACCCCCTATCCTCTGGCTAGACCTTGTTTTATTATTTATTTACGGTCCCTCTTGTTTCTTGTTGAGAAGATTTTTATGGCTTTCTTGGGGATCCCTGGGCAAAGCATCTCGAGGTTTTGTTTTAGGATTTTATCTTTTACCAGCTTGCTTTTACCTTCTAGGCCTTTAACCCCTTCTTCCCATGAGATAAGGTGCAATCCTAAAAATAGGTCAACCTAATGTCTGGACAAGTGGAATGGGATAGATGAGCAGGAAACGAGATGGAAAAGTGGTACTATGATGAGAGCGGACGATGGCTTCTCAGAAATTCACCCCAGTGGAAAACCAAAACCTACAGACACAGGCTTGCAAAGGAATTAGATGCACATATTCAAAAGGTTTGATGATCAAAGTGACACATACCATGATACCTGGACCAATTACCTCATGGAGCAAGAACCATCTCTGACATAGGACCCTACCGATGGTGATGGATGTTGCTACTGCTGGCAAGATGAAGATGTTGGAAAAAGAAAAGATGGGCCCTCCAGGGCCATGCTAAAGTCAATCCTGCTCTCGGTACTCCATGTCTAGGACCCGTGGGCCTCGAGACATGATCTCCTAGTTATCCCTAAAATTCGGGGGATAACAGGTTGTATTACTCTTCAAAGCATAAATGTTAGGCCAATGACCAACACTATGAAGGTGGGGGTGAATGAAGGATAAGTATTAAGCATTACCAATACCAATACCAATACCATTACCAAAACCAATACCAATATGCATTGCCAATACCCTTATGCCTTTCCAATACCAATACCAATACCAATATCATTTCCAATACCATACCATACCATACCAATACCAGTACCAATACCAATACCATTTCCAATACCATACCATACCATACCAATACCAATACCATTGCATACCAATACCAATACTAATATTTCATACCATTGCATTGCAATGGTATGCATTGACAATGATATACATACCAATACCATTTCGAGTACCATACCATACCATACCATACCAATAACATTGCCAATACCAATACCAATACCATACCATTGCATACCAATATCAATACCATTGCATACCACAATGGTATGCATTGGCAATTATATGCATACCAATACCATACCAATAGCAATACCAATACAATACCATACCATACCAATACCAATACCAATACCATACCAATACCAATACAATACCATACCATACCATACCAATACCAATACCAATACCATAGCCAAAAATACTAGACAAAGTGTTCTTGAAAATCAACCTCATCTTCAGAAATTGCACTATGCCTTGTTGACAAAAACCCTAGTGCCAGAGATACTCCAAAAAATGTTTTTTTGGTCAATAGAATGATAGCATAGGGGCCCCACTAGTTGAAAATCGGTGCTCTTAATCCAATGAAACTAACGATTCGTGCATCCGAGTCCAGATTTGAGTTTTATCGCGAGTTTCAACTCGCCTCCTCAAGCCATTTAGGGACATGTGGTCAATTTGGTCCAGGGGCATAAAATCCAAACCGAGTAGCATAATAGACTTCCGTAAGCTCCCACAAGTCTATTTGGCCATGGCCCACATGACTACACTAGCCAAAATCACCCGACACAGTGTTCATGAAAATCGACCTCCTCTTCATAAATCGCACTATGCCTCATTGACCAAAACCCTAGTGTTGGAGATACTCCAACAAATGGTTTTTCTATAGACGAGATGATAGTGTAGGAGACCCAATAGGTAAAATCAGGTGCTTCATATCCAATGCAACTGACGGTTCGTGCATCCGAGTCTTGGTTTGAGTTTTATCGATAATTGTAACTCGCCTCCTCAAGTCATTCAAGGACATGTGGCCAATTTGGTCCGTGGGCATAAAATCCAAACCGAGAAGCATAATGGAGTTTTGTAAGATCCCGCAAGTCTGTTTGGTCAAGGCCCATGCGATTACACTAGCAAAAAAATCCCGACAGAGTGTTCTTGAAAATCGACCTCATCTTCAGAAATTGCACTATGCCTCATTGACCAAAACCCTAGTGTCGAAGGTACTCCAAAAAATGTTTTTCGGTCGATAGAATGATAGCGTAGGGGACCCACTAGCTGAAACCTAGTACTATTAATCCAATGCAGATGACGGTTCATGCATCTGAGTCTCGGTTTGAGTTTTATCGCAAGTTGCAACTCAACTCGTCAAGCCATTCAGGGAGAGGTAGGGAAATCATTGCAGAGGCGTGGTCATCAATGTAGAGGAAGGGAAAAAGCACGGAAACAAAAAACTTCAAGGTATCCAATGAAAAACTACCCATCATGTGACCAACTAGCAACTATATTCATGCAAATGTACAAGTGTCCTATGTTGGAACACTATCATATGGAACATCTAGGTGGGAATTATACATGTGGAACATCCAAGTGTCAAGTAAGAGACCAGATTTTCTATTCTGCATTTACCTATAGACAAGGTGGGTGATAAAATATAATTCCTTTCTTTCCATTCATAGGAATAAGGTTTGCATAGTCCAATCAAAAGGATTCCACCCATTCTCTATTCTAAGTTGTATCATCCTCCCTAAACCATACTAGTTCAATTTTGTTTTAGGTCCCTTAGACTGTAGAAATGGTGGTCAATCACGCATGCTCAAATATTTTGTTGCACATTCCATCACATCCTAATTAGTAAGGTTTGGAAAAGCCTTACTACTATTACGAGGGTTTCTCTTTTGATTTATTGTATTCTTGTCATTCTTGTTCTTTGATTGGTGATTTATTCCCTTACTTTATGCTTTAGAAAAGATCAAAGGATTCCTTGTGAACCTCAGGTGGCATGATGTTAAATCTTGTGGTTTCTTGAGTTGTTTATGGATGTTGTTTGAATGTTTGGTTTCTTGGCTTCTCTATGTCATTTTTCATGGCCATTACTTTTCAAATACTCTCCTTCCTTATTTCAAGCAAGAGAACAACGCATTATAGTTTGGTGCATTCATATGTAAAATCAATCATTCGTTACATAAGGAGGATAAGGCCAAGCTTATATTTGTCCTTGTCTTTATCTCTATCCCTACTTATGTAGGCTCAACACCAAGTTATTGACTAACTGTGGACAATGGTTATGTCTTAGCTCCAAGAGTCTCTTGTAACGTGCATATAAGGTCAAGGCATAAACTCAAGTTCAAAGTGGTATGATATCTTGAAGTAAGTAGTGGTATGTGCCTAAGTTTTGATAAGTATGAGATATGTCTCCCATTTCTAGGTGATAGGTGCTTATGTATTTTTATGGTTCTTGGAAGTTGACACTCACTGCCTTTATGTTTGTGAGGTGATCTCTAAAGTGACACTCACAACCAGTATGCAGTAAATATTCTTCAGAAGTTTGGAATGATGGATTTCAAATCCATGGACACTCCTATGACCACATATATAAGAAAAGTAAGAGACTCAGATTCTGATCCAGTAGACCTGTCTCTATATCGACAATTGATTGGGTCATTGATTTATTTAGTAAATACTCAACCAGACATTTGCTTTTCCATAAACACACTAAGCCAGTTCTAGGTGGAATGCATACATGAGCATTGGATAGCTGCAAATCATGTTCTAAGATATATTCGTGGGACACTAAACTATGGTTTAAGATATAACACATCTAGTGATATACAACTTCATGGATTCACAGACTCAGATTGGGTAGGAACTGTAGAAGACAGAATGAGTACTTCAAGGATGTGTTTCATCTTGGGCTCCACTATGATATCTTGGGGCGGCAGGAAACATAAGTTTTTCGCACTCAACACAACAAAAGCATAATATATCACAACATGTGATGCATGTACAAAAACAATATGGATGAGAAAGTTGATTTCTAGATTATTTGATCAGGTTCCAGATTTGACCATAATACACTGTGACAATCAGAGTTATATAAGGCTATCAGAACACCCAGTGTTTCAAGAATGGTCGAAACACATTGAGATCAAATACTACTTTATTCAAGATAAAGTCCAGGAAGGAGAAGTGAAGCTCTAGTATATCCCCACAGATGAGCAAACAACAGATATATTGACAAAGTTTCTGTCTAGAATAAAGTTTGCATACTTACGAGACAAATTGGGGATCGTGGAAATAACTCCCTTAGCTGAAAGGGAAGAGATGGCTCTCCAGGTTGGGAGGAAGCACTGACATATCATTGATTTATGGACAATCATTTTTTAGCCTTGAAAAATGGTCTAGTATGGGAAGTTCCCTTTCCAGTTCGGAAAGTGGTTTGAGATTTCTGACGGACAGGCATTTTCCAGTTTGGAAAATGGTCCAGATCGAATGGTCATTTTCGTAATGAAAATGGTTCGATGGATCGCTGATGTACCATAGAAAATGATTCCCCTTGTGGCCAGTGTGGGGGAATGGTCTAGGAAAATATTTCTTCTTGACGGTCACTCTCAACAGTGGTCAAGAAGTCTGGTTCGCCTCACCGGACAGTCATTCTTTCAAAGCTCACAGTTGTGAGAATTTTCGAAGAATGTTCTGTTTTGGAGGTTGGTGCAGGGCAATCATTTCCTTAGGAAATGGTCCGGACAGTCATTCCCTAGGGAAGATTCATTATCTCTAGGTTGCACTTTGTTTAGTGCCGGAGGAATGGTCCAGATAGGTGAATGGTCCAGGTTCAACAATCAAGGACATACATTCCCTAGGGAAGACTCATTCTCTCCTGGTTGCACTTTGTTTAATGCCAAAGGAATGGCCTTGATAGGTGAATGGTCCAGGCTAAAAAATCAAGACAATTATTCTTCCTTTCTTGAGAATAATAGTCCAGATATCCCATCGTTGATGTTTTACTCTCTAAGGGAATATTCTCTTCTAGATCTCACAGATGTGAGTGGAAGAATGGCCCAGATGAATCAATTTATAGTATGATATTGTTTCTGGGCAGGTTGATATCAGATGATATGATTACTATGGATAATATATGTCTCCACACAGTTGAGGTATGATACTGTGGTGGATATGTTCCAATGTTTGTCATGGATTGAGTAGTTGTGTACTACTATGGATAGACAAAGTTGTGTTCTATCAGTTGAAATTGTACAAGTTGTCATGGAGATTATCCAGTTGGATAATAATGATAGTGCTCGTGATTTAATTACCACGTGTGGCTATAATGATGCTACTAGTTGAATGGTCTGTTTGTGCTCCAGAACATTATCCGTTATACCTCCCTAGCTTGGAGGGAGTGCTAATATTATGGTAGCTATGGGAGGTATTAACCTCCATTTGTGACCTTTGAAAAAAATAGAATATTTCAGAAGCAAGAATAGATTTGGATATAACCCTAGAAGAGAAGTCGGCTAAAGGAAATATTCTATACTAATGAATTAGCACCCAGAATGAGAAGTTGGACCAGGCAGTCTGGAAGAAGCAGTATAAATACAGGAGGCCAATCTTCATTTTAGTAAGACTTCCAACTGCAGTGCGCACAAGTGTACTTTTGTACTTCTGAGAATACTGGCCAAAATGAAGACTGACCTCCTATATTTATACTGTTTCTGCCAGACTTCCTAGGTCGACTTCTCATTCTGGATACTAATTACTTAGTATATAATATTTCCTTTAGTCGACTTCTTCTCTTGGAGGCTAATAACCTAATACAAATCATTCTCTTGTGTCGACTTGTTTTCTAGGGTTCTTAATCAATTATTTAGGGTTTCTTCCTGCTTCCTGGAATATTTTATTCTCATCAGGTTTACACATGGAGGTAAATACCTCCCGCAACTACCATAATATCAACAGGGGCCTCATACACTATCAATCTTAATTGATCTTCTACTTTGTTTATGTTTTAAAAAAACAGAGGCTTGCTAAGTTTTGGGTGTAATTTGTTTTTGTATAACCCACCTTCTATCCCTACAACCACTACTTGTAATGGTTCTTTTTGTCCTTTATCAGTCACTTGCCTTTGTCAAACTCCTCCTTAGAGTACTACTTTTCAATCTGGTTTACAAAGAGAAAATTCTTTATCAATTCTAGTACATACAGTACATCATGTACCTACTTAATTTCTCCATTTGGCATCTTTATAAGTACTATTCCTTGACCTTTTACCATATATGATAAAGCAACTTTTTGTCCCCATTTTTTGTCACTGTCCAACATAGCAA
This sequence comes from Picea engelmannii, assembly GCA_009831015.1. Lineage (NCBI taxonomy): Eukaryota > Viridiplantae > Streptophyta > Pinopsida > Pinales > Pinaceae > Picea > Picea engelmannii. The sequence continues at coordinate 32,850 of ML800552.1, forward strand.
ATCATTCCCTATTATGTTCCATATGACCAGTTCACTTATTTTCCACTCGTCTCCAATGCACTATATTTCATATGTAGAAAGGGTTTATACTCTTTACCTCCACCACTATCGTCTTGTTCTTCTTCAACACAATTATTTGTATGCCTTTTCTACTTCAACCCTCTTGAATTATGATTTTTAATTCTGCATTGTTTCATAATAACCTAGTTTACCACAACAAAAGCACTTACCTTTACCTAAACTGGCTTTGCCCTTTTTCAAGTCTTCTTGTTTTTTTACCTCCATTTTGTCTCCTTGTTGGCCAAAGTTTTGTTTCCATTTTCACTTTTGCTTCACTGAAGACACATGCTTAGAACCTCCATTATTATTGTAGGCTTTTCTCCTATATTTCTACTTTAAATGTAATCCTTGAATTCCATAAAAGGTCAACACTTCAACTCTAAATAATAAACTCAGACTCGTGATGAACACTTAAAAATTTTGAGGCAAATTGTTTAGCATAACAATAATTAAATATCAATTATCAATTTTATCATCAACTACAATTAATTGATCTTTTACCCCTTTATGTTTGTGAGGTGACACTAAAGAATCTTTGCAATCATAGAACTTCCTTACTTCCATGAGTGGCTGCCATGTACTCGGTTTCTGTAGTTGAAAATGCAACTACACCTTGCCTCTTACTCATCCAACTGATTGCTCCACCAAATATGTTAAAAACATAACCACTTGTAGATTTCTATGGTTTAGATCTCTAGCCCATTCTGCATTAACAAAGCCATGTATATACTCACAGACTGCCTTAATGAGAATTTGTAAATATATTTGCATGATTAGATGTTTAAATGTGAAAAGGGATCACATATCATCTACCTATGGCAAATGCAAAGCATAATAGACATAAGCATATGGTTAGAAAAGGGAAAAATTGAAGGAACGTGAATGTGAGAAAATTTTACTATCTAGAATAGATGATTGATAGGAACATTGAGCGTGGGTTGGTAGACTTCTCATTAAGCTCATTTTCATGATGCAATTTTATGATATGCTTTCGACTAGTGCTAACCATGCTCCTTTATATCTGTATCTAAGAATGCCCTTGTTGAACTCCTTTTTGTTGACAGGTGAAATTGAACGCTCGTCAACTGGAGGGGTGGATCCGGTCCAGGGTTGTCTAAATAACCCAAGTCGTTTGGGATGATCCACTCCGACGGGTTTAGTGGCTCCATTAGCCGATCTAAGTCCTAGGAAAATGAAAGAAAAAATAAGCTAAAGAAACTAATCTAAGTGAAAAAACAGCTACAACAAACTATATACAAATCTGAAATATATATATACAGTTCACTAACTAATATTATAAAACAATTGTTCTACTTATTAAATATTCAGCGATCGATACAATTAAATCCCAATTTTATATGTACAGTATTTACAGAATACAAATTTTGATCAAAATTTGCAAAATCATTTGTAAACTATCTTATGACAGCGAAGCTATTATTTTTTATTTTTATAATTTTTATGAGAAAGGGATAAAATGACAACTATCTAAGCTAAGAAATAACATAACAATCCTAACTGTAAATCTGAACTATAGAGATGAACAGTGAGAGGCGTTCAGATTACAAGAAATTTATATATTAACTAAACTAATTAAATATCACTAACAGACTAACCTGTAGTAACGCTTTCCAATTTGTCCCGTGCACAGTATCTGATTTAGCTGTTCGATGGGGGAAACCTGCACCCGATTTTCCACAAGCTTCTCGTAAATAGGAAGCAACAACGCTCTTTGAATACTAATGACAGAACAAACAAGACATAAAACGACAACAATCTTATAGTTTATAGATCATCACATTAGATAAATCCCGGTGTGAAGATTTGTACATAACCATTCATTTAACTAAGAAGATAAACCTTCTATTCATTAAATTCAAACAGAGTGATTGTTGTGAGTAAAATGAGATACGTCAAATATGGATAGAATTTAAATCATAATGCATCAACTTGTAACAAACCTTGATATCTAAAGTAGTCAATAATTTGATTACAAATTAAAATGCACAGAAACTTGAACAAAAGTAAGATAAATTGAAGCTAAAGCCGTACAACAAATCCACTTCTATTTGAGTCTGTATAATCATAAGTCCATAGTCTTTGTTCTCCCAAAAGTGATGGGTTCTTTACAAAAGATAATAAGTATATAAAGGCCATAGGGTAAAACATCCCTATGGGAATTATCAAAAACTGTTTGCAAAAAATATGGGAACAATCTCCCAGATTCCTATTTCTACCTAAGACTAACAACCTAAACCAAAAACTGTGTAACAAAAGCATGTTCTAAACTACCACAACAGATCCAATTCCCATTGAAATTTGTGTGTACCTGTAGATAGACAAGAATAAACAATTTTAGACAGTGTTTAGTTGTGAAATCAACAAAAATCCAACTTTTATGACTAGCTACAGAATCTCACGATTCTGTAGCTAGTCATATTTACAAACAAAATCGTTTTAAATGAATCCAAATGATAACAAGAATGTATGCGGTTAACCAAACAGAGCCTTTATTACCAATTCAAAACAAATAAATCTTTCTTGGTAAAACATACCAAATCTTTTATGCCAATTCGAAACAAACGAAATCGTATTGAATTAATCGAATGGTAACAAGAATGTATGTGATCTATCAAACAATTCTTTTGTTACTAATTCAAAACGAATACAATCGTTTATGCTAATTCAAGGACAACAAAATCGTGTTAAATCGGTTCAATCCAAACAGAACTATATTCGATTTAGCAAACAAATCAACGCAAACACAATAGTTTATGCTAATTCAAAACAAAATCTTTTGTACTAATTCAATGCAAACAAAATTCAAAATGAAATCATTCTTGGCCATTCGAAGTAAACATAATCGTTTTTGAATCAATTCAAACAAAACAAAACTAATTCAGATCAAACACAATCGGCTATGCTAATTCAAACCAAATCATTCAAAAATCGATGTTGAAATAACATACCTTGGCTGTAGGGACACGATTCGGTCATGATAACTTTGAGTTAACAAAAGCAGTAGCTGCCTCAACATTTCTGAACACGATAGAACCCGTGGTCTTATGCCTCTTATCGTTGGCTTGCAGTCTATCATTTTCCTTAGACAACACAGTAACCCGTTCCTCCAAGGATTTAATTTTGGATTGCAACAGAGGGACATCTGTGTAGTATCGTTCGAGCCAAGAGTTGCATTGAGTGCACTGTTGTGATCGGGCTGAGTCACCACAGGTGGGGGTTATTTTAAATTACCAGGGGTTCCACTGTCAAACTTGATTCCGGGGAAGTTAGGGTCATCCTTGAGGCACGATGGGAGGTTGGATACATAGTCATAGGGTTCAACAGAACAGAGGCCGTGTGAGTACGGGTATTCCTCGACCAAAAAGTGTTCTATCTTAGAGTCCGAATCTTCACTCAAAATAATAGGCTTCTGGTTTGTGTTTTGTTTGGGCTTGTTCCGAGCACACCTAGATACCCATCGTGCAGCCTTCTTTCCCCGATTGTTAACATCTGTATTACCCTTGCCCTTCTTCCTTACAGGCCTCTTAACAGTTTTAGCATTGTCTTTCGAACATGAGTTAGGCATGATGTCGTGTAGGTCAATGTTGGGGCAGGTCGAGGGTTTGATAATGGGTAGGAGGGTAGGAGGTGGCACGACAGGCCCAACAAGGGTTTCAGTGACCATGGTCTTGTCCACTTGACCACATTTAGGAGTGGAAAAGCCATTCCTCAATAGGAAAGCTTGCCAACAGTCACCACTCAGCCTCAAATGATGAACAATCACGATTTTGATCAAACAGTGATGGAAGAGGCTGGAATCAACCTTCTCCCTCTTAATTTGTTTGGCCATTTTATACAGACTACGTAGGAGGTAGTGAGGCATATTCAAAGGGAAATCTATGAAATTCATAAGCAACCGGAGATGGTAAAGAAACACTAAACCATATCGACCTTCGCAAGTGACGAATTGCTTAACAATGGCCAATAAATCATGCCACCTAGACTTAAGGGCAGTGACTGGCATACCTCTGTCACAACTGACAATTTTCCTTGATGTAAACAGGAGCGGCCACAACACTTCATACACCTTCGAATTCTTAAACCACCTCTGCCCTTTATCTGGAAAACTCGTAGCTGAGCTGAGGAATTCCTCATTTAATTCAAGTTGGATGTCTCCAACTTTGGCCCTGCATCCATCGAATGTGAGGGAAAACTGCTGGGTGACCGCGAGGTTGAAACCCTCAAATTTTTGGATAAAAACTAACCAGCCATTATTCTCCAGGTCCTCACGAGCGTTGTCAAATAGAAGCAGCGTTTGGATGCCATTAGGTTCTATGCGCACTACAGGGGCCATAGGAGAGAACACACAGTGAGAAGGGTAAACAGTGAGGAGGCTGGACAGAGTAGACGCAGGACCAAATGCTCATAGGTTTCCCAAAAACAAATAGAGGTAGCCCGAGATACAAGGAAGACATTAACGCTTATGCGTGTGAGGGTGGTGGAATGACTCGATACCATGCAAAACATTCATTTTGATGTGTACAATCGACGACGCCTTGGTGATTCAAATCACTATTGGTGTGTGTTAAAAACAATGTAAACGACATGCCAAACAAACAACTATTGAAAACCACGACAAGTCGATTCGAATGTTTGAATCAAACAATAGCTTTTGTATGATTTAAAATAAAACAATCATTTTGAATATAGCACCAAGGATTTGATCATAAAATTTATGCGTTGTATGAAACCATTGCACCAAGGATTTAATCAAAGACACCAAAACTCATTGCATGGTGAATCTATAAATTGAAACCATATCTATACACGTGCAAAGTAAATAAAGGTTTGGTGTTTTGACACATGTATAACCAATATTGAGTTAGAAGTGAAATGACCACATGAACAAGAGTATTCATAATAATCCAGTGACGATTTTAATGCCATCGACATGACTTGTGACTCGAGGTTTTCACGCTTGTAGCCGTGAAAACGAAAACAAAAGGCAGGTGTGTGAATGCGCAAGATAATAGTGTCATTTTGTTTTAAAGATTTGCAACGAGTATTGAGGATTCAAAACCCTTGTGTAGGCAGCTTGTAAGGAAAAGATAAAAATGCAAAATGGCTGCCAACACTTTTACAATGCCTTTTTTCCAGATCATAGCTCGATATTTTCATGGATTGAGTTACAGACTGATACTACTTCTCTTCACTACCAAGGCTTAGTCTGTGGAATTAGTGGTTTTAAGTTAGCAATCAATCAAATACTTCATAATTTGCACTGTTAAGCTCTAAATCTTTTTCATTTATATTAGAAACAATGTTAAGCTCTAAATATTTGTCATTTACATTATAACCAATTTTCTTTGAACTTGTGTGTGTACTATGATTTGCAAAGAATGTTTACCTTACTAGTATCTGTAAATGATATCTTCATCTGTTGTATGATAGAAGTGGCTTTTGGGTTTCCCTTTATCAAATTTTGCAAAACATCCTGAGTTAGGGAGCAATGTGGCCTTTAGAGAGTTGGAGAATATTTTTCTTGTTATTGCAAATACCTATGGTATAGTCTAGACTCTAGACTACATGCAAGTGCCAACTAGGAAAAACCTGTACTAAGATTGGGATATCTAAAAGGCTAGCATTTATGCATTAGGGATTATATATCTTAGTTTAGGTGTGGATTAGATTGAGTTATTGTTTGTCATTATGATTAGCCAAGTATGATTTAATCTAAGAGATGCATACATTAAGTGAAACAAAGAACGAAAGAAGAAGATGACAATATGATACAGGGGGAAGTCCCAAGGCTCAAGTGTGAAGGCACAAAGGAAGGTGTCATCTTTTTTAACACTGTTGAGTTTCATTTTTGTTGAAAATGTTGGGTGAAGGCACAAAGGAAGGTGTCAATTATGATTGAATCTAAGAGACACATACATTAAGTGAAACAAAGAACATAAGAAGAAGATGACAATATGATACAGGGGGAAGTCCCAAGGCTCAAGTGTGAAGGCACAAAGGAAGGTGTCATCTTTTTTAACACTGCTGAGTTTCAATTCTGTTGAAAATGTTGGGTGAAGGCACAGAGGAAGGTATCAATTATGATTGAATCTAAGAGACACATACATTAAATTAAACATAGCAATGAAGAAGAAGATGACAATATGATACAAGGGGAAGTCCCAAGGCTCAAGTGTGAAGGCACAGAGGAAGGTGTCATCTTGTTTAACACTGCCGAGTTTCAATTTTGTTGAAAATGTTGGGTTTAAATCAATCCAGAATGGCATCAAAATTTATTTGCATTTGATGGGTTATTGAATTTGGTTTTTGAAATGCACTCTGACCTGATTTTGTCCTCCTATGAGTGAGTATTTATTATTAGAGGTGCAAATGTGAATAGATTTGAACTTTGCACTTGCTTGTAAGTTAATTGTTTGAAACATGAATGTGTTTGTAAGAACAAGTGCATGTGTGTTTGTGATCCTTGCATTTATGTAAAAGAGTTGGTGTTCTTCTAGGTCTATGCTTTGTAGGCTCCTGCTTACTATAGTCTAAATTTCAAGGAAGTCTGCTTTTTGTAATTAATTTTGAGTGCAACAAAAAGTTGTTAGCATGATATAACATTATTAGGCATGCATGAAACATTTGATGGCCTGAATAAGGATGATCACATCTATCTATTGCTCCAAGTCTATTTCCATCTATGTACTTTTCATTAAGAGTGGGTTATCTAAGTTTAGTATTTATATATTAGAACTTTTGTATGTTAGGTTAGGAGTAGATCGGATTAGATTCTATTTGGTTTTAGGATTGCTGGAGTATGACTGAATCTAAGTGACACATATTTCCAAGTAAACTTTTAAGGCCCAATTGTGAAGGTTCAGAAGGTGTCAACATTTCTTACACTGCTCAGTTTGAATTTTGTTGAAAATGTTGGGTTAATCAATCAAGAATGGCATTGACATTTCTTTGCATTTGTTGGGTTGTTGAATTTGGTTTTTGTTAAGAAACCAGAGTTTGTGGTTGTGGGTATGGGGATGCCAGTTTTGAAATTAGGTTTCATAGAGGTGAGTGGGTGGTGTATCACATAGATATGTATGTAAAAAGAAAACATAACTAAATTCTCATTAAGGCAGGATCCCCTACGACTTTACAAGGTTTTATAATTTAGTGAAAGATTCGCCCATATTTTATAAGATTTTATAATTCAGTGAAAGATTCGCTAATATCTTACAAGATTATATAATTGACTAAAATATTCGCCAAAAAATTATATATACATTTTATATTATTGATAAAATAGCCTTCATTTTTTCCTATGTATCATGTGGATTCACCCATTTATTATACATATAAATTTAGGGGGGGTTCTTAAAATCACCCCTGACAGGGATGATTTTAAGGATGGAAATTTATTTTAAAATGTAGAAACCTTGGCGAATCTTACTAATCATTCATATGCCAACTATAAAGGATTGGTGACATTTTTGTAAAAATATTCAAATTTCTAAGGATTTTATATAGTTTTTATAAAATTTTGGCGATTTTTAAGGTAAAATAATTTTATCCTATAGAATTTGGGCGAATCATTTTTAAAATAGCGAATCTCGATTTTGGAAAAACCATGGAAAATTAGCCCATGAACGAAATTTAGCCCCTAAAATCATCCTGATCGAGGTATATCTTGCTACGAGGGCAAAAATCTCTTCATAGTTAATCCCTTCCTTCTGAGAAAAACCTTGGGCCACAAATCTTGCCTTATATTTTTCAATACTACCATCAGCTGCGTGTTACGTCTTGTAGATCCATTTTGAACTCACCACAGATTTTTCCTTTGGTCTGGGAACCACATCCCAGACATCATTCTGCATAATGGATTGGTATTCGTCTGCCATGGCATCTTTCCATACTTGATTTTTTGCAGCCTCTTCATAACTGGAAGGTTTTGCATCCATTATGTCACACAAGCATTCCACGTAATTGGAATACGGTTTCGACTTCTTACTTTCCCTAAAATATTTCTCTGGGACACAAATTCTTTCTGCATATCTAATAAGCTCTTGTGCCCAAGCTGACATTCTCTTGCGAGAAGGTATCTCGGCTGGTTTTTGAGGTTCTACTATGTCATGATCCTCTGGAATGACTTCATATGGTTCAACTACCTATGGAACTTTAGGAACTTCATTCTCTTCTTCATGTACCTCTTTTACACGTATCTGTTTGGATTTACTGAAAGTTGCATTCTCATCGAAGGTTACATCTCGGTTGATCTCCACTTTTTGGTGACTAGGAATGTATATCTTGTAAGCCTTCGATGTGTCACTTTAACCAACAAATATGCCTTTCTCTTTGGAAGGGTCCAACTTTGTCCTCTTTTTCTTGGGGATGTGAACAAATACAGGGCATCCAAATATTCTTAAATGGCTGACTTCTGGCTTCTCTCTTGAAAACATCTCCGCATGTGTCTTGTTTTCAAGCGTTGAAATATTGTAACTGCGAAGAATATTCTACTTATTATCTTATAGATCAATCCCCTTTTGTAGATTGATCATGTCTGGACTTATGTATGACCAAATCCCCTTTTGTGGATTGGTCAAACCCTAATTAAATGGTACTAATTGAGAAGTCGACCCCTAGGGATAATTAAAGTGGTTTTAGCCACAAAGTGAAGAAGTTGACCCTGCTTCATGAAGACACACCACACTAGCACTCCCAATCCAGTATAAATAAGAGAGGCTATCTCCTCATACACTCACTCAACCACTCATCTAGTGCACAAGTTTTGGAGATAGGTGCAGTTGCTAGAGGAAGGAGAGAGAGGTGCATGCTCAGTCTTGGTTATTCTTGATGGTCTTGTTTTTTTATCTTGGCATTGTACTGGCAATCTATATTAAAAAAAATTCTTGGGTTTTATCCCTCAGGATGGTTTCCCAGGATAAAATGATGTGTACCTTGTGATTGTGTTTCTCTTAGTGATCCTGCTTATGCTATTATTGTCTAGTAAATTGAAAAGAACTAAATAGCGCCTCTAAATTTAACATGGTATCAAAGATAAACTTAGTAGAGCATCTTTCACTAGGTAACCAAAAACATCATTATTGTCGTACAAGAAAATTAAGGTTTTTTGTTGGAAGGGATTTTTTTCCTAAAAAATATCTAGGGAAGTCAACCCTAGCCTAACGAACTCATTGGCAGCTTGAATGCACCTTTCAGTGGCCAGAGCCTCCGGAAAGCCAAACCCTAGTTTTCATTGGTATCAGAAAACCAAGAAACCAGAACCAGTACTAGAAGTACGAGTGCATATTTGCGCAAGCTCAGTTTCAAGGGGTAAAATTTGGATTTTATGAAAACAGACTTCACCAGCCTACTCGCCTCAGCCTAGTGCATCTAGTCTCTGGATCAGAATTCCAAAATTTGAAAGTTGAGAAATTAGGGTTCCCTCATAAAACCCTAAGTTGTAGTTGTAGTTGCAGTACTAGTTACAGTTGCAGTTGTAGTCACAGTGCTAGTTCCTTCATGCCAGTTGCAGTGCCAGTTCCTTCATGCCAGTTCAACAATTTTTTTTGTGAAATGTTGGGACTGTTATTTTATTGCACCTTGCCCTAGAAAAACACTGTCAGAGGTATGTACTTACATATGGTTAAAATGTATTATTAAAGGGGTACTTGCAAGAGAAAGGATCTTTTGACAATCATAGATCCAGAAGGATCTCAGATCCACCCCATTCAGAGGAATAATGCACCCGATTATATTGATATGCATCTATTTGTTATTATATTGACTTCTAGGTTGTATGTTGAAGTTATGACCATCATACTAACCCTTGGTAAAAAATTAAAGCCAAAGTATTAGAATGATATTAGAGTTTATTCTCTAACTTAGATTTCTGTCAAGATAACACATTGTCTTAATACAAAGGACAGGTTCAAGAAAGCACTTGTCATCTTGAGTGAAGGAGACTTGGAAGAAAAACAACACACTCATTCTTGAGGACAAGACTCCAAGTTCCAGGTTTTACTGATTAAGTTGATAAAATTCAAAGTTGCACATGACAAGTTTAATAACTACCTCATTACAACTAAACACTATAGTTGAGGTAGCAGAAAAGTATTATACTTGGTAGCATATGAGCATATTGAGATAAATTCTTATTGTAATCATTTACCAGATACAACTAACATCTCCTCTAGGAGAAACTTCTTGTGTTGGTTCTAGGTTACCATGGATGAATGTTTGATCACAACACTAGAAGAGTGTTGATCTCATTTCGTATTGTATTTCTTACTTTTGATCTTTTCAGGTCATAAGTGATAGATCTAAAGGAGCTTCTGTGATGATTATTCATGCTATTGTTTTATTATTATTATCAAAAGAGTATTATTCTTGTTGGTTGTTTTGTTGACCTTGTTTTAGCTCACACGTGGTAACCATGAGGAAGCTATAGTGACGGTTGCAAGAGGCAACATATTAGATGAGACATAGAGAAGACTATCCAAGTCATATACATGATTGTATACATTCAGAAGATGAAGAAGAAACTACTTTTGAGATACAAAGTATCTCATATGGAGATTAATTGTAATGAGCGGAAGGCTCCAAAGATGACCAAACATTAAGTAGACTTGATCAATGGATAATGAAGCCACCTTGACAGGAAGTAGAAATTGTTTGAATTCTGACTGAGCCTTTCATATTAAGACTTGGTATTCTACACCAAGTATATCCTATAGAAACTATAAAGTCTTTGTAGACTCAGAAGAAATCAAGACTCGGAGTGAGCCTGATCTCAGAGAGGATCAGATGGGAAAAGCAGACATTTTCTAGGACTCGTAGACATATGCCATAAGTTGAGAAGACTAGATCATAGCTTCAAAGACCTCTAGGAGACATGAAATCTCCTGAGAAGATTCCTTTGCCTCAGTAACAGAGAAGGAAGCCAGTCAGAAGGAATGGGAGATGCATTTTTTCGTGAGACTAGAAGGGAAGTTAGTGTTGACTTCCAAGATTGATATAATAGATCAAGCATGTTGCAAACAATAGTATAAGAATGTACAAATACTTAATTGTGTCCAAAGGATTCTCCCAGCAAGAGGGAGAAGACTATGATGAGACACTTACTTCAGTAATTGAAGAAATAGTTCCAGTGTGTTGATGATTACAGTTACGTGAGACATCCTCCAGGACACAGACTGAACAAGTCGTCTTGTGAGAGAGCCCATGAGTTGGGTGTACCCATGAGATGGGTGTGTTGTTCCTCTCTAAGAGGTAGATGGAACGTTGTGTGCCCCTGTATGGGGAAAATTCCCATGAGATGGGTGTGTCGTTCCTCTTTGAGACGAAGATGGAACGTTGTGTGCCCCTGTGTGGGGAAGATGCCCACGAGATGGGTGTGTCGTTTGAGATGAAACGATGTGTACCCTTGTGAGGGGTGAAGAAGCCCATGTGATGGGTTTACTGTTCTCCTCTGTGTAAAGAGTTGAGATGATGTGGTACTCCAGATGGTTCTCTTGTGAGACTTAGTGAGATAGAGATCTGTTGAGTAGGATGTTCCTATGGCTGAGCACAGGTGGACGTGATCCTAGTGGCTGAGCACTAGTGAGTGTGTGTCCAGACGATTCTCCTGTGAGACACAGTGATATAGAGATCTGTTGAGTTAGATGTCTCTGTGGCTGAGCACAAGTGGGTGTGCCCCTAGTGGCTGAGCACTAGTGGGTGTGTGAGATCCCTTGCTATATTGTCTAAGAGTTAGATTTACCTGTAACCCTAATTGTGATGTAAAGGGTACAGGTCGACCCTGTTGGAACACGTTTAATTTTGAGATTTTGAGTTTTAGACTTTGCCTCTTAGAAATAAAATTTTCACCCAAAAGGAAAAAGAAACTTAGAGATTCTCCTTCTAAATTTAAAGATAAATCCATCTCTTGTTGAAAAGGTGCTTACGATATCCACCGTCGATTAGCTACTCTAATTTTATAAAACGGTCCTAATGATCTCTGAACTGTAGAAGCTACTTGAGTTTCAAAGAAATTCTCTAACGTTCGCTTCAGAGCTTCGCGCTTCGGGTGTTCCAGCAAGTCTAAATAATGAGAACTCACGAACGCCGAAACACCAAAGTACTTCAGACTTTTTCAAGGTTTAAAACATGATAAAGTAAAACATAAAAATGAGTAATAAGAGATTAACTTCTTCGTGAATTTGACCTTCGGGAGATTTATACCCTAATTGTGTCCAACACTCACGAACGTCGAAGTATTAATGATATGTATGATTGGCTAAAGTTAATGATTTGAATTGTGATTATTAGTTTTTATTCAGTGAAGAGCTTACATATTTCTCTTGTTATAGGTAGGCTATTTTTTTGCACCATGAAAAGTTACAGGGAAGCTTGACCTCATAATCTAGTGGAACGATAAATCAGTTCGAAAGTTGGATAAACCAATGAAAGGACCAAATATAGCAGGGAAGGGGCTAAATAGATAGAAAAAGGGAGCACAAACTCTCTGGAGTGCTAAGTCTCTGAAGTGGACGATCTCCTACCGCGTGTCCTTTGATTTGGACGACTAAGATTTACTTCGGAACTCCGGGCTTCGGGCATTCCGAGACACTTAACCTTGCAAACCTTTCGGAGTGCATAGTCCCCTAAATGAGAGATCTGGCGATGCGTGTCCTTTTGATTTAGATGACTGGGATTTACTTCAAGACTCCGGGCTTCGGGCGTTCCAAAATGCATAACACCACAAACCTTCTGGAGTGTCAGATCTGCCAACACGTGTCCACTTCGATCAACGGTCCAGATGAACTCTGGGCTTTGGGACTTCGAGAGTTCTCACTTCACACATCCGTCTTTCTTCCGAAATGGTTATCCGTCGAAGTGCAAGATCTCCTATCGCGTGTCCTCTTGATTTCAATGATGAGTATATGCTTCAGAACTTCGGGCTTCAAGCATTCCAAGGTGAAAATCTATGAAATACTAAGTCCTTGAAATACAGGATCTCCTGCCATGCGTCCTTCTCCATCGAATGGTCATGATTTACTTTGGGACTTTGAGCTTCGGGAGTTTTAGCTTCTCCCCTCTCGCTTTCATCCAGAGTATTTTCTCCTGAAGTCCACCGATTGCTACCGCGTGTCCATCCAAATCTAACGATGGTAGTTTACTTCAGGACTTCGGGGCTTTCCCTCTCATTTTCTTCAGAGTACTTTCTCCCAGAGTTGCAGATCATACGCCACGCATCCTTCTCCATTGGATGGTCATGATTTACTTCGAGACTTCAAGCTTCGGGAGTTTTAGCTTCTCCCCTCTCGCTTTCATCCAGAGTGTTTTCTCCCGAATTCCACTGATTGATGCCGCGTGTCCATCCAAATCTAACGGTGGTAGTTTACTTCGGGGCTTCCCCTCTCTTTTTTCCCTGGAGTACTTTCTCCCAGAGTTGCAGATTAAGCGCCATGTGTCCTTCTCCATCGGGCGATCATGATTTACTTCGAGACTTCAAGCTTCGGGAGTTTTAGCTTCTCTCCTCTCGCTTTCATCCGGAGTTTTTTCTCCCGAAGTCCACCGATTGTTGTCGCGTGTCCTCCTCAAATCGATGGTCGTTGTTCACTTTAGAGCTCTAGCTCTACATGTAGATCGACCTCAAGCTCTAAAGTGCCAAAGTACGTGGCGGTCATCAGTTCAAACATGTGGTTCTCTCATCAATCATGACACTTGGCATTCATCTGGCATCGACACGTGTCACTTCTCTTTTCATGACACATCAACATAGTGACATCAGACCACCGCGACAGATCATCCCCCAGGAAGTGTTCTTGTTCAGCGCCAAAGTAGCGCCATCTCCAAGCGCAGTTAGAATTATCATAAAGTTGGCAGGAAGATAAACCTTAGCGGTGGCGCTAAAATTAGCAGGTGCGCCCAGATCACAAATCGTGACCAGATCAATGACCACATTTCATTGCGGGGAAGAAACATGCTCGAACGATAAAATTCCTGAGCGGTCCCACAATTGAAACCATGGTATAGTAAAATAGCTACGTGGCATCACTAGGTACATTGCGGGAAGAAAAGTGGGTTACTTCAAACCACCCCCTCGTGCCCCCGCAAAATAGAGAAACATAAAGGGACGTTGGAGCAACACTTGTCCCCACGCCATCCTATTCGTGAGCAGTTACTCTTTCTCGTAACTATTAGCCAACGATGAGCTACCTATCACATTATAACTCCCTCCATATTTTCAATTGATATTCTTTTTCCAGTGAACGCATCTGAAGAACAGATAGCAGTGGAATCAGTTGACGAGGACAATAAACAAATGATTATGGTGGCCTCAATGGACATGTGTGCCCAATTCAAAGAACAAAGGAAAACGAGCGCGTCCACGAGCAGATGAAGAGACAGATGAAAGCGCCAACTCAAACAATATCAACCTGTTGTTGTTTGATTCGAATTACATTCTGTTTTAGGAGATATTGTAAGAAGTCCAACGGTTTTTGAGTTGAGACAAATTTTGTATAAATAGATAGATTTTAGATCTGAACCAGGAGGCTTCAAGCCCAACGTGGGTTGCTTCTTGCCGGATGTAATAGAGAAAACTCTCATTTTTTAGTATTAATACAAGCGCAGATAAAGATTCCAATTTTCGTTCAGTTTGAGTTGTGTGTTTCTTTTGTATTTCCATATCTCTAGATTTCTTTATGTAATTCCTTGATAAGTGATTGATTGCAACTTAGTATCACAACTACTGTAATCACATTATATCAGCAGTTCATTAAGTAAGCAATTTTTCCTCTGTGTTTACTATAAGTAAAGCAAGACCTGCAAGCTATTTGAATTACTGCATCTCATATCCTGTTCAAGGGTCCACTCTCTACTTTCTTCTACTGCAAACAAGTTGAGACTCATCTACCATTGATGCCTAGATTTGTTTAACAGTTCTATAAGTTTCATTCACTCCATTTGATATTAAAATTGTGACTCAGGCAATGAAATGTGACCACTGTATTGTCCTATTATTAATTTCATTTAAGGATCATTTACTATATAACTAAAGGTAGAAAAATAACTCTTTAAAACATTCTCTTCAAACTTTCTTGATGCCTGACATTACTATTTGAGCCTTAAGTTTAATCTTAGGAACAACATATTTTTGGCGCCGTTGTCAGGGACGGAGAAACGAAGTTATTTTTCCCTAGGAGAACGACAAAGTAAAACTTTAATCTTTGATGGTGAACAAAGATTGAATACATGAAAAGGTTCATTTTTCACCCGACAACTCCTTGGTTCGAAAACTCCACATGATTCACTGGCGAATCCATTGGTTTCAAAATGTGAAGTTCTTTCGCTGCTAGGTTTGTTCCTTTGGAATTTACAAATGTTTTTGGTTTTCCAAACGTTGTTCCTGATATTAAAGAATGGGGAGATCATCTTCCTAGTTTTAGAGAGGATAAAAATGATAATCCTGCTCAACATTTGTTTGAATTTCATAAGCTCATGCATCAACTAGATATTCATCATCAAGATGTTTTGATGAAACTATTCATGTTTAATCTAGGAGGGGATGCTCGACTTTGGTACAAATCTCTACTCCCTTCCAACATTTCACCATTAAAAGAATTCTATGCATCTTTTCATAAATATTGCAAAAGAATGTATTCATCAGAGTTCCTTTTTGAAGACTGTTGCAATTTAGATTTCATAGAACAAGATTGTAAAGATAAACAGTTTGCTGATAAAAAATTAGAACATGATAGCAATTGTGGTCAATTATATGAAGAAGACTTTGAAGTAGATCAAAAAGAGATTTCTTGTAGCAGTAAGAATGAAGACGACATAATTGCAAGTAAAAATAAAGAAATCCTTACAGACCCTCCAATCCTTCACGCTGATCAAAGACACGATGATGAATCTTCTACTGATCTAGATCTTTGCCAAGGACAAAGGCTTATTGAAGACCATAAGTGATCAACTCTTGGAAATATGATTTTGGTAATGATACTAACAATGGAAACGATACTCTAAGTGCATTTGCCATTGTACCAAATGTTCATAGTAATTACTGTCATGATCAAACTATTGTTCTAAATTCTTGTTTTGATCTAGTTGTTATTATTCAGTCATCATTACTAGATCATCAAGAAATTGAAGTTTTTGAAAGTCAAAATTCATAAATTTTGTATAATCATCCTATTTACGATGAGTATCCAGATGATGAAGAAGAGCATATTTCTTTCCCAACATGCATGGAAACATACAATAGTTCTCCTTTGTTTGATAACTATGATGAATGCAATTTTGAAGTTGATGAGCAACAAATTATTTCTCTTTCTTCAGAGAGTTCACTTAGGTAGGAAAATTATCAGTTGCACTATAAAAGCAATCAACCTATGTATGATAGTGATGAAGAAGATTCTCGGACAGATGATGAAGGAGATAAGGAGGGGCTACTGGAATAGTTGTTCTCTTCTTCTTGTTTAGCAACTATTGAGCAATAGACTAGTGAGCCTCAATATGACATTCTCGAGCCAGGAAAAGAAAAGATCAGTGGTGGAGAAAGTGTGCAAAGGCTTTTCATGCAGCTAGGCCAACAAGAAGAGGTATCGCTTGATTATGAAAATTCTTTATCTTTCCATGATCCAGTGGCTATTTGGTTGGAGTATTTTCTTCAAGAGGTCCAAAATGTTGCAGCGTTTTGTGTACAAACAAACTTAAGCAGTAAGCGCAAGATACCTATTCATTCTTTGATGCAAAAAATTTATTATTTTTTCATTCCTTCATCCAGCATAAAACAAGGTATGTTAAGAAATCCACTATTTGGATGGCTCCATTGGAAATTCCATATTACTTGATCAATGGAATTTTGCCTGATTAGTGTAGGGCCAATGTACATAAATAAGTTGTCCAAATCAACATTTCATTTTAGCGTTCTAGTTCAACGTTTTATTTCAGTTCAGTAGTTTGGTTCTCAGTCTGGCATCCAGTATGGTTCAGTTTTTAGGCATTATGACTCCATAGCCCAATGATGGGGTTCAGAGTTTAACAGGCTTAATTTCAGGTTGCAGAGGGATGAAAGCATGTGGTTTATTGTTCTTGGTGTTTTGCAGAGTAGATCTTGTTGAATAGGAGATGAGGCTCAAGGAGAACTCAAAACTTGCCTTTTCGTCTTTTTAATTTGTCTAAAAGAAAGTGATAAATAAATAATATTCCCTGCTGAAAATTCAAAAGAAAAATAAGGTATGAGTCCCTACTCTTCTTATAGTCCCAATAAAATTGAAATATTTTTTTTGAAAGGAATGTGAAGGGAGTTTTTCTCATGATGATATTGTCACCTGATCAAAGATCGAAAAAGTATAAATATTACAGATTAATTCTGAAGCCTCCTCTGAATAAAATGAAAATTCAAATAAAAGAAGAAATAAACTAAGGATAAAAAGGGCTTGAAAAGAAGTTCTAAAATCAATAAACAAACTTTTGTCAGAATGAGATTCTTTTGTTTCTGTCCCTCTCAGTCATTGTTCTGTTTTATTTTGCCTATCCATGAGCTTTTATTCTCTTCTTATTTTCGCTACCTTTCCTGGGTCTTCATAGAAAGAAAGAATTACACCTCGACTCTGAAAACTTAAAAGCATATCTCTGAAACAAGATTAGGCGAAAATATTTATGTTCCTTTGATTTTAATTGAAAGAAAAGTATGTCCAGGCTAATCCTAATAACTTTAACTCTTCTATTGGATTTAAAATTGACTAATTCGCTCAATGTCGATCCTTGAAAATCAAAATCCCTATAAAATCTTCCCTACAGACGAAGGTGTATTGAAAATTGGAGGAAAATTAATCTTAGAGTATACTTAATTTTTTTTGACAAACCTCCCTTTTAAAATGTTTAAGCAAATATCATCCCTTATATGATACATTCAAATTGATTGCCCCCACTTCAAAATATTAAAATATAAGACAAATGGTGAAAGGAAATTCGAAATTCGATTGCCCCCATTTTGTCCAAAAAGAGATGATGAAAGGAAATTCATGTAATGATTGCCCTCATCTCAGCAAAAATGTGAAGGTGTTAATTCAAGTGGTGAAAGGAAATTCAATGGGAGAGGCAGATAACTTCACTAGGGTACTAAACAGGATTTTTGGCAGTGAAGCAATATCTATGATATCTGTATGGTTTCCATACATATCTACAAAGTATACTCTGACATCTAATTCTCTTTTCGATAATATTTACATTCCAGACCAACGAGGGGTTCCCTAAATAAAATTTTTACATCTACTTAACCTTGATGTGAGCGAAGTCGGTCAAGGTCCAATATTTCAATTAAAGTTATTTTGATTAGCTTGAATAGATACGAACTCAGTTTCAGAAAAGGGAAATTTTAAATAGCCTAACTTGAGATTGATAGTTGGGGATGTTTTGAAGGTTTTCTGAGATTTGGTTAAGTTCAATTTTTCTCTGTATGATTAATCCCTAAAAGTGTTTCCCAGAAATGAAATAATGACTCCATTTAACCAATAAATGCACTTGGTCTACTATTCTTTTGCGCCTCATAGGGAGCCGCAATCCCCAGATGGAGCCTATGTTGGAACACGTTTAATTTTGAGATTTTGAGTTTTAGACTTTGCCTCTTAAAAATAAAATTTTCACCCAAAAGGAAAAAGATACTTAGAGATTCTCCTTTTAAATTTAAAGATAAATCCATCGCTTGTTGAAAAGGCACTTACGATATCCACCGTCGATTAAATACTCTAATTTTATCAAACGGTCCTAATGATCTCCGAACTGTAGAAGTTGCTTGAGTTTCAAAGAAAGTCTCTAACATTCGCTTCGGAGCTTCGTGCTTCAAGTGTTCTAACAAATTTAAACAATGAGAACTCATGAACGTCGAAATGCTGAAGTACTTAAGGCTAATTCAAGGTTTAAAACATGATAAAGTAAAACATATAAATGAGTAATAGGAGATTAACTTTTTCGTGAATTTGACCTTTGGGAGATTTATACCCTAATTGTGTCCAACACTCACGAACGTCGGGCTTTGGGATTTTTAGCTTCTCTTGTCTCGCTTTCATCTGGAGTGTTTTCTCTCAAAGTCCATCGATAGTTGTCGCGTGTCCATCCAAATCTAACAGTGGTAGTTTACTTCGGGACTTCAAGGCTTCCCCTCTCATTTTTCTCTGCAGTACTTTCTCCCGGAGTTGCAAATCAAGCTCCACGTGTCCTTCTCCATTGGATGGTCATGATTTACTTCGAGACTTTGGGATTCATGAGTTTTATCTTCTCCCCTCTCGCTTTTATCCAGACTGTTTTCTCCCAAAATCCATCGATTGTTGCTGCATGTCCATCCAAATCTAATGGTGGTAGTTTACTTGGGGACTTCGAGGCTTCCCCTCTCATTTTTCTCCGGAGTACTTTCTCCCGGAGTTGCAGATCAAGCGCCATGCATCCTTCTCTATCGGACGATCATGATTTACTTCAGGACTTCGAGCTTTGGGAGTTTTAGCTTCTCCCCTCTTGCTTTCATCCAGAGTGTTTTCTCCCGAAGTCCATCGATTGTTGTCGGGTGTCCTCCTCAGATTGACGGTTGTCGTTCACTTCGGAGCTCCAGCTCTACATGCAGACTACCCTCGATCTCTAAAGTGCCAAAGTATGTGGCAGTCATCAGTTCATACATATGGCACTCTCATCAGTCATGACACCTGGGATCCAGTTGGCACCGACACGTGTCACTTCTCTTTTCATGACACATCAACATAGTGATGTCAGACCACCACGTTAGATCATCCTGTGGGAAGTATTCTTGTTCAGCACCAAAGTAGCGCCATCTCCAAGCACGGTTGGAATGATCCTAAAGTTGGCAGGCGGGTAAACCTTAGTGATGGCGCTAAAATTAGCAGGTGCACCCAAATCACAAATCGCGACCAGATCAATGACCACGTTTCATTGCGGGGACGAAACATGCTCGAACAATAAAATTCTTGAGCGGTCTCGCAATTGAAACCATGGTATAGTAAAAGAGCTACATGGCATCACTAGGTGCACTGCGGGACAAAAAGTGGGTTACTTCAAACCACCCCCTCGTGCCCCCGCAAAATAGAAAAACATAAAGGGACGTTGAAGCAACACCTGTCCCCATGTCATCCTATTCATGAGCAATTACTCTTTCTCGTAATTGTTAGCCATCGCATAATGAGCCAACATTGAGCTACCTGTCACATTATAATTTCCTCCATATTTTCAACTGATATTCTTTTTCCAGTGAACTCATCTGAGGAATAGATAGCAGTGGAATCAGATGATGAGGATAATAAACAAATTATTATGGTGGCCTCGATGGACATGTGTGCCATGTTATC
>ML800552.1:139944-156048 GCA_009831015.1 Picea engelmannii
GATACCTTCTTCAATCCATATAAATCCTTCTTTAATATGCACACTTGAGTCTCCCTATCATGTGTCTCGAATCCAAGTGGTTGCTCCACATAAACTTCCTCTTTTATTTCACCATTCAAGAAGGTTGTCTTTACATCCATATGGTGCAACTTCCATTTCATCATAGTGGGCAATGAAAGTATAGTCCTAATCGAGGTATATCTTGCCACGAGAGCAAAGTATCTTCATAATCAACCCTTCCTTATGAGAAAACCCTCGGGCCACAAATATTTCCTTATATTTTTCAATACTACCATTAGTTGCATGTGTTGTCTATTAGATCCATTTCAAACTCACCACAGATTTTTCCTTTCGTCTGGGAACTTATCCCAGACATCATTATGAATAATGGACTGGTATTCCTCTGCCATGGCATATTTCCATACTTGATTTTTTGCAGCCTCTTCATAAATGGACGGTTCTACATCCATTATGTCACACAAGCATGCCACATCGCTGGAATACGGCTTCAGCTTCTTACTTTCCCTGAAATATTTCTCTAGGGCACCAATTATTTATGCATCTCTGATAAGCTCTTGTGCCCAAGCCGGTCTTCTCTTGCGAGAAGGTATCTCGGCTGGTTTTTGAGGTTCTACTATGTCATGATCCTCTGGAATGACTTCCTCTGGTTCAACTACCTCTAGAACTTTAGGAACTTCATTCTCTTCTTCGTGTACCTCTTTTACACTGATCTATTTGGATTTACTGAAAGTTGCATTATCATCAAAGGTTACATCTTGGCTGATCTCCACTTTCTGTTGAATGGGAATGTATATCCTGTAAGCCTTCAATGTGTCACTGTAACCAACAAATATGCCCTTCTATTCAGAAGGGTCCAACATTGTCCTATTTTTCTTGGGGACGTGAACAAATACAGGGCAGCCAAATATTCTAAAATGGATGACTTATGGCTTCTCTCATGAAAACATCTCCTCGGGTGTCTTGTTTTCAAGTGTTGAAATATTGTAACTATGAAGAATAATCTACTTATTATTGAGTTACTATATTATATATCAATCCCCTTTTGTGGATTGATCATGTCGAGACTTATGTATGACCAAATCCTCTTTTGCAAATTGGTCAAACCCTAATTAAATGGTGTTAATTGAGAAGTCAGCCCCTAGGGCTAATTAAAGTGGTTTTAGCCACTAAGTGAAGAATATGGCCCTGCTTGATGAAGAGACACCACACTAGTGCTCCCCAACTAGTATAATTAAGAGAGGCTAGTGCCTCATACACTCACTCAGCCACTCATCTAGTGCACAAGTTTTGGAGATAGTTGCAATTGCCAGAGGAAGGAGAGAGAGGCGCATGCTTAGTCTTGGTTATTCTTGATGGTCTTGTTTTTTTATTTGGCATTGTATTGGAAATCTATATTAAGGAAGTTTTTGTTGGGTTTTATCCCCCATGAGGGTTTCCCAGGATAGAATGATGTGTACCTTGTGATTGTGTTTCTCTTAGTGATCCTGCTTATGGTATTATTGTCTAGTAAATTGAAAAGAACTAAATAGAAGCTCTAAACTTAACATGGTATCAGAGCTAAACTGAGTAGAGCATCTTTCACTGGGTAACCAAAAATGTCATTGTTGTCGTACAAGAAAATTAGAGCTTATTGTTGGAAGGGAATTTTTTCCTTAAAACCATCTAGGGAAGTGCACCCTATCCTGACAAACTTATTGGTAGCTTGAGCACACCTTTTTAGTGGCCAGATCCTCCGGAAAGTCAAACCCTAGTTTTCACTGGTACCAAAAAACCAGGAAACTAGAACCAGTACCAGAAGTACCAGTCTAGATTTGTGCAGGCTCAGTTTCAAGGGGTATAATTTGGATTTTCTTAAAACAGACTTCACCAACCTACTCACCTCAGCCCAACGCATCTAGTCCCTAGATCAGAATTCCAAAATTTGAAAGTTCAAAAATTAGGGTTTCCTCATAAAACCCTAAGTTGTAGTTCTAGTCACACTGCTAGTTCCTTCATGCCAGTTGCAGCACCAGTTGTAGTGCCATTTCCTTCATTCCATTTGTAGTGCTAGCACCAGTTGTAGCAAAATTTTTTGTGAAATGTTGGGATTGTTATTTCATTGCAGCTTACCCTAGCAAAACATTTTCAGAGGTATGTACTTACATATGGTTAAAATGTATTATTAAAGGGGTAGTTGCAGGAGAAAGGATCTCTTGAAAATCATAGATCCAAAGGGATCTCAAATCCAACCCATTCAGAGAAATAATGCACCTGATATATTGATATGCATCTATTTGTTATTATTTTGACATCTAGGTTGTATGTTGAAGTTATGACCATCATACTAACCCTTGGTCACAAATTAAAGGCAAAGTATTAGAATGAGATTAGAGTTTATTCTCTAACTTGGATTTCAGTCAAGATAGCATATTGTCTTAGTACAAAGGACAAGTTGAAGAAATCACTTGTCATCTTGAGTGAAAGAGACTTGGAAGAAAAACAACACACTCATTCTTGAGGACAAGATTCCAGGTTCCAAGTTTGATTGATTAGGTTGATAAAATTGAAAGTTGCACATGACAAGTTTAATAACTACTTCATTACAAGTAAACACTATAGTTGAGGTAGCAATCTTTGAAAAGTATTATACTTGTTAACATGTGATCATATTGAGATAAATGCTTATTGTAATCATTTACCAGATCCAACTAACATCTCCTCTAGGAGAAACTTCTTGTGTTGGTTCCAGGTTACCATGGAGGAATGTTTGATCACAACACTAGAAGAGTGTTGATCTCATTTCGTATTATATTTCTTACTTTTGATCTTCGCGGGTCACAAGTGATAGCTCTAAAGGAGCTTATGTGATGAGTATTTGTGCTATTGTTTTATTATTATTATAAAAAGAGTATTATTCTTGCTTGTTGTTTTGTTGACCTTGTTTTAGGTCACAGGTGATAACCCTGAGGAAGCTATAGTGACGGTTTCAAGAGGCAACATACTATATGAGACATGGAACAGACTATCCAAGTTATATACATTATTATATACATTTAGAAAATGAAGAAGAAACTACTTTTGAGATACAAAGTATCTCATATGGAGATTAATTGTAATGAGAAGAAGGCTCCAAAGATGACCGAACATTAAGTAGACTTGATCAATGGATAATGAAGCCACCTTCACAGGAAGCATAATTTGTTTGAATTCTGACTCAGCCTTTCATATTAATACTTGCTATTCTACACCAAGTATATCCTGTAGAAACTATGAAGTCTTTGTAGACTCAAAAGAAATCAAGACTCAGAGTTACCCTGATCTCAGAGAGGATCATATGGGAAAATGGGACATTTTCCAGGACTGGTAGACAGATGCCATAAGTTGAGAAGACTATATTGTAGCTTCAGAGACCTCTAGGAGACACAAAATCTCTTGAGAATATACCTTTGCCTCAGTAACAAAGAAAGAAGCTAGTCAGAGGACTGGGAGATGGATTTTTTTGTGAGACTAGAAGGGAAGTCAATGTTGACTTCCAAGATTGATCTAACAGATCAAGCATGTTGTTGATAATGGTATAAATATGTACAAGGACTGAATTGTGTACAGAGGATTGTTCCAACAAGAGGGAGAGGACTATGATGAGACACTTATTTCAGTAATTGAAGAAATAGTTCCATTATTCATGAAGAAAACAAGAACAACCATGATTCCGATACAGTATGAGATTCAAGGGGAGAAATCCATATATTTGATATTGATTTATCTCTAGTACCAGTTGGTGTAGTACAATAGTTGGGTCATGAAGACATGACTACAATGGAAGATAGAGTTACCTCCATGAAAGAAGAAGAGATACCTTCAATATCACTTATTGAGCCACTCTCATATGAAGTTGTTTCTATACTAGAATAGAAGAGCTACTCTCAGATTTCAGAAGCTACAATGAGAATATAAAAAGTCATTCTCAACTTTAGAAATAGCAGTTGCAAGTGCAGAGTTCCGATTCCAGAAGGAACAGTTGCAGAGAGAGTAAAGAACATACTCTCAGACAGATAGTGCTTTGCAGAAAGCACATAGAGCTAGCACATGATTCTGTAGATTGAGTTACAGTTTAACAAGTGTACCAGTTTGGTACAAAGTGATTTGAAGTTGAAGACAGAAAGGCTCATGTCTCCAGATTGAAGAAAGTTATGTATGATTTAAATCAAGCTCCTAGAGCTTAGTACGACAGAATTAATAGTTTCCTGATGAGCTTGGGTTTTACCAAGAGTAAAGCTAATTCTAACCCTAAATTCAAGGTTATGAATGATGAGCTAGTTATATTGTTGATGTATGTGGATGAATTATTATTAACAGGAGAAGAAAAGATCATCACAGATTGTAAGAAGAAGCTCACTGCAAAATTTGAGATGAAATACCTAGGCCTGATGCATTATTTATTAGGTCTTGAAGTTTGGAAGATCCCAGAGAAGATCTTCCTTAACCAATGGAAGTATGCATTTGAAATACCGAATAGGATTGATATGTTGGAATGCAAAGCCATGAACACACCCATGGAAACAAAGTTGAAGCTCCTGGTGGATACTTCATCAAAATTGGTTGATGTTACTCTATATAGACAGATCATTGGATCGTTGATGTAATTGACGAACACCAAGCTAGATATATGTTTTTTTGTAAACACCTTGAGTCAGTAGAGCCCAAACGTGTTCACCCTATTAATGCAAAACATGTGATGAGATACCTTAAGGGTACATTGGACTTTGGTCTCTATTATAATGGAGATCATGACTTCAGACTCTATGGTTATACCGATTCAGATTGGGTTGGAAGTGTTTATGATAGAAATATAACTTCGAGATGTTGTTTCAGTGTGAGGTCAACCATGACTTCATCGCATAGCAGGAAGCAATCCAGTATTACTCTCATCATGACAGAAGCAAAATACATTGCAGCATGTTCTGCCAGTTGTGAAGCCATATGGATTCGGAAGTTGTTGACAAGTATATTATATCTGGAGATGGAAGCCACTGTGAGTGTATGTGATAAACCAGAGTTGCATAAAGATGATGGGGAATCCAATTTTCCATGATAAGTCGAAGCACATAGAAATCCAGTATCACTACATTCGTGATATGGTGCAAAGAGGAGTTGTAAAACTCCAATATATTGTCATAGATGAGCAGGTTGCAGATGTGTTGAACAAGCCTCTATCTTTTGAGACAAGCTTGGTGTTGTCCAAAAGGACCTCCCTTGAAAGGGGGAGTGATGTTGATGATACTATTGTATCCTTACCAAAAATGGGTAGCTTCGTCGAGATTTTATATCCTAGTGGATTGATCATCCTTGGACATATCCTGAAGGTTCGGTAAGGACATTCTGTCAAAGTACCTGTGCATGTATATGCTAGATGTGGTCAGTAGTGGTAGCTCCATTAGAATTTTATATTCTAGGGAATCTTATGATTCCTGGGAAGATCCTGAAGGTCTAGTAAGGACGGTCTATCAGAGTACCACGTGGTAGCTCCATTAGGATTTTATATCTTAGGGAATATTTTGATTCCTGGTCAGACCTCGAAGGTCTGGTAAGGACGGTCTGTCAGAGTACCACAAAAAAAATTTGTTCCTCCTGCCTCATTATGATGCCATATGTTGATGATGTTGTTGTCTCAACCTCATGTTGATGATGTTATCTCAACCTAGTGTTGATGATGTTGTTGTCTCAACCTCGTGTTGATGATGTTGTTGTTTCATCCTCGTGTTGATGATGTTGATTGATTCATCATCGTATTGTTGATGATGTTGTACCAGCCTCATGTTGTTGATGATGTTGTATAAACCTTGTGTTGTTGATGATGTTGTACCAGCCTTGTGTTGGTGATATTGTTGTTCTAGATTCATGATATTGATGTTGATGTTTCAGCGCCATGCTGAAGATGATAATGATGATGCTACTTCAGCTCCATGTTGAAGATGATAATGATAATGCTACTTCAACTCCATGCTGAAGATGATAATGATGATGCTACTTTAGCTCCATGCAGAAGATGATGTTGATGATGCTACTTCAAATTTATGCTAATGGTGGCGATGTTGTCGTTCCAAATCCATGTTGTGAATGATGATGATGATACTACTCCAGCTCTATGCTCTAAACAATGATTTTATTGATGATGAGAAAAACTTTCAATGATTTATAGATGTGTTAGTCAGTGTTCCAGTTGTCGATGATATTTCTTCCCTCTCTCTCTCCTTATGATATTGTATTGGGTTATGTCAGTAGAATACCCTTCTTGTTAAGGGGGGGTGTTGAAATATTGTAACTACAAAGAATATTCTACTTATTATTGAGTTATTATCTTATATAGCAATCCCCTTTTTTGGATTGATCATGTCGGGACTTATGTATGACCAAATCCCTTTTTACGGATTGGTAAAACCCTAATTAAATGATGCTAATTGAGAAGTCGGCCCCAAGGGCTAATTAAAGTAGTTTTAGCCACTAAGTGAAGACGTCGGCCCTGCTTGATGAAGAGACACCACACTAGTCATTCCCAGTTACTATAAACAAGAGAAGTTATCGCCTCATACACTCACTCAACCACTCATCTAGTGAGAAAGTTTTGAAGATAGTTGCAGTTGCGAGAGGAGGAAGAGAGATGCACATGCCAAGTCTTGGTTATTCTTGATGGTCTTTTTTTTTTATCTTGGCATTGTATTGGAAATCTATATCAAGGAAGTTTTTTTTGGTTTTTCTCCCCCATGAGGGTTTCCCAAGATAAAATGTTTTGTACCTTATGATTGTGTTTCTCTCAGTGATCCTTCTTATGCTATTATTGTCTAGAAAATTGAAAAAAACTAAATAGAAGCTCTAAATTTAACATCAAGCACCTTCTAGGGACTTTTATTCTGCACGTACATTGTTGTGTTCATTTCTTCTTCCCATAGATGCATAGGAATATCTTGGTCATGAATCATGGCCTTTATTGCTTCCATGATCATTTGGTTCTTCCTTTCAACTATTCCATTTTGTTGAGGTTTATAGGGAGTAGAAAGCTCCCTCTTAATCCTAGATTCCTTGCAATTATCCTTGAATTCTTCTGAGGTGAATTCACCTCCATTGTCTGATCGCAAGGTCTTTATCTTTCACTCTATCAATTTTTCTACCAAAGCATTGAACTCTTTGAATTTGCCAAAAACTTCATTCTTTTCTTTTAACAAATAAATACAAGCTTTACGTGAGTAATCATCAATGAAAGATACATAATATACATACCGACTTAGTGAAGCTACCGACATCGGCCCAAACGTTTGAATGCACGATGTCCAAAACTCCTTTGGCTCTGCTATCATTATTGGAAAATGAGTGCTTCATGTTCTTGCCTTGGGCACATCCTTTGCACACTCCATCTGGTTCTGGTTGGATTTCTGGAAGACCTGTCACCATTTTATTCACAACTGGAAGAGATTTGTCATGTAGGTGAGAAAATATCCTATGTCATTGTTCACTAGGATTCCCAATATCATGAACCATTGCGAAGTCTAAATGTCCTTTCAATTTGTATATACCTCCTTCTTCAACTCCAATCAACATTGCATCATCAAGGGTCTTCCCTCTAGGCCACATAAGAACTTGACCATCAATAAATGATACTCTAAATCCTTTCTTGTCCAATGTTGAAATTGAGAGAAGATTCTTCTTTAAACCTGGAACATAGAGAAATTCATTCATCTTCATTATCTTACATGAGTTTAACTTGTAGGAAGATTATCCAACACCTTTGATTGGATACCGATAGTCATCACCCAATTTCACCTTGTGAGGTGAATATTTATGAATAAGGTTAGATAAGGAGTATTCATAGTCTCTCATGTGCTTGGAAGCACCATTGTCTATCAACCAAGTGTCCCTTCAATGAGTAATAGTACCTGTCAGGGCTGAGATAAGAACATAATCCTCATCACTTGATTCATCTTGCTTTTCAACCTTCTTGGGAGGCTCATCATCTTAAGATGTGTGAGATTGATGCCTCTTACTTCCTTTCTTATTCATAATTTCCATAATGAGGGGGAAATCCCTAAAAAAGTGTCCCAATTCCTAACAACAATAACATATGATATTTGAGTTGTCTCTTTGACCCATCTTAAAATTCTTAGGTAAAGAATGCCCCTTCTTGTTCTTTCCTTTCCTAGTGTGGGCAGCTAGGGCTTGATATTCATCTGCCATTTTTTCTTCTCTTGCAACTATCCTAGCTTCTTCATGGTTACAATCTTCCCCAAGCCTATTGAACTTGGAAATCTTCTTCCTTGAGCAAATTCCTTGGATGAATACATCCCATGACCTTAGGAGGCCATTCAAGGTAGTCATCACCATCTCTTCTTTGTCTACTGTGTCACCAATGGCTTCTATCTGCTCCTTGATTTGATTCACTCTTGAGAAGTAGGAGTGAATGGTTTCTGAGTTCTGCATTTTCACATTCTTCAACTAAGATCTCATAGTCATTCTTCGGTTTATGTTGCTACCTTCAAACAGATGGGTTAAGGTGTCCATAATTTGCTTTAGAGAAGATAATGATGATACATGATGGATAAGGTTGTCCTTAATGGAGTCTGCAATAATCCTTTTTTCTCTCACCATGTCCTTCTTATATTTTTCCCTAGCTTCATCTCCTTGAAGTTATTGAACTTCTTCTATAATGAACTTATCCATTTCATGTTATTCAAGAAGGAGGGTTACTCTATACCTATAGGCCCTGCAGTTATCAACTCCTTCTAGCTTCTCATTGATTTTTGTTTGGGTAGTCATCCTGCCTGGGACCACACAAACATATGACCAAAATTGAAAGATTGAACTTACCAGTAGGTGCGCTCTACTAAGGCGAGTTGCTTGGTGTTCTTTCTTTGTAAAACTTCCCCCATAAACTGGAAAAATGTCAACCTTAGGGTTTGGTTGAAACCCTAACTGCAGCAACTGCAAACTAGAAAACGGGTCCACTAGAAAAGTGTGCTAGGCTAGGGTGAACCTCTTGATGGTCTTGGTTTATCCAGAAACTGTCTCTAGACTGAAAAATACTCCCTTTTAGGCTTCTAGATATGAAATTGGCTTCTATTCATGCCTTCTTTGATACTATGTTGGAATTTTAAATTTTCTAGTTACACAATTACAATTACTTAATCCAATAGTAATTGTAGTAGGATCACTGAAAGATAGACAATCATAGATAAAATAGAACACTAATATTATCCTGGGAAACCCTCACGAGGGAGAAAACCTAGCAACCAAAATCCTCAATATAGATTCCTTCAACCAATACAATGATGCGTTATAGCTCTCCAAGAAAGACCAAGACCAAAACACCAAAAGAACATGTCTCCAAGAATTTTGTGCTAGACCTTCTTATGTGCTCCAAGATGCACAAGAGAAGTGTGTGTGTGAGTGTGCAAATGAAAGGAACATATCCTCTATTTATACACAATAGTGTCTCTTGAGAACCTATCCTCTATTTATACACTCCCCCTTATCGAGAAGGGTATTCTACTGACATAACCCAATACAACATCATCAGGAGAGAGAGAGGGTTGGGAAGATTAATTTTCCTCAGTAATAGAGAAGGAAGCCAGTTAGAAGGAATGGGAGATGGATTTTTCCATGAGGCTAGAAGGAAAGTCAGTGTTGACTTCCAATATTGATCTAACAGATCAATCATGTTGCATATAATGGTATAAATATGTACAAAGACAAAATTGTGTCCAGAGGATTCTCCTAGCAAGAAATAGTTCCAGTATTCATGAAGAAAACAAGAACAACCATGATTATGATACAGTATGAGATTCAAGGGAATAAATCCCTATATTTGAGATTGAGTTATATCCAATACCAGTTGGTGTAGTACAATAGTTGGGTCATGAAGACATGACTACAATGGAAGATAGAGTTACTGTCATGAAAGAAGAAGAGATACCTTCAGTATAAGTTATTGAGCAAATCTCAGATGAAGTTGTTGGCATAATAGAATAGAAGAGCTACTCTCAGAGTTCAGAAACTATAGTGAGAATAGAACAAGTCATTCTCAACTTTAGAAATAGTAGCTGGAAGTGCAGAGTCTTAGTTCTAGAAGGAACAGTTCTAGAGGGAGTAAAGAAAATACTCTCAAACAGATAGTGCTTTGCAAAAATCACATAGAGCTAGCACATGATTGTGCAGATTGAGTTACAATTTAACAAGTGTACTAGTTTGGTACAAAGTGATTTCAAGTTGAAGATAGAAAGACTCATGTCTGCAGATTGAACCAAGCTTTGTATGGGTTAAAGAAAGCTCCTAGAGCTTGGTATGGCAGAATTAATAGTTTCCTGACGAGCTTGGGTTTTACCAAGAGTAAAGATGATTCTAACCGTTACTACAAGGTTATGAATGATGAGCTAGTTATATTATTGTTGTATGTGTATGACTTATTCTTAACAGGAGAAGAAAATCTCATCAAATATTGTAAGAAGAAGCTCGTTGTAGAATTTGAGATGAAAGAAATAGGCCTGATGCATTATTTCTTAGGTCTTGAAGTTTGGAAGATCCTAGAGAATATCTTCCTTAACTAAGGGAAGTATGCAGTTGAAATACCGAAAAGGTTTGATATGTTGGAATGCAAATCCATGAACACACCCATGGAAACAAAATTGAATCTCTCGGTGGATACTTCATCAGAATTGGTTGATTCTATTCTATATAGATAGATCGTTGGATTGTCTGACGAATACCAGGACAGATATATGTTTTGTTGTAAACACCTTGAGTCAATATAGCCCAGACGTGTCCACCCGGTGACTACAAAACATGTGATGAGATATCTTAAGGGTATGTTGGACTTTGGTCTCTGTTATAATGGAGATCATGACTTCAAACTGTAAGGTTATATTGATTCAGATTGGTTTGGAAGTGTTTCTGATAGAAAGAGAACTTTCGGATGTTGTTTTAGTCTGAGGTCTGACATGACTTCATGGAAAAGCAAGAAGCAATCCAATATTTCTCTCAGCATGGCAGAAGAAAAATACATTGTAGCATGTTCCGCCAGTTGTGAAGCCATATGGCTTCGGAACTTTTTGACAGGTCTATTCGATCTGGAGATGGAAGCCACCGTGATTCTATTTGATAAACCAGAGTTGCATAAAGATGACAGAGAACCTAGTTTTCCATGATAAGTTGAAGCACATAGAAGTTTGGTATCACTACATTCACGATATGGTGCAAAGAGGATTTGTAAAGCTCCAATATGTTTGCATAGATGAGCAAGTTGCAGATGTGTTGACCAAGCCTCTGTCTTCCGAGACAAGCTTAGTGTTGTCCGAAAGGACCACCCTTGAAAGGGGGAGTGATGTTGATGATACTATGGTAAGTTGACCAACAACGGGTAGCCTATCATGATTTTATATCCTAGGGATTGATCATCCCTGGATATATCTTGAAGGTCTGGCAAGGACGGTCTGTTAGAGTACTTGTGCATGTATATGCTAGTTGTGGTTAGTAGTGGTAGCTCCGTTTGGATTTTATATCCTAGGGAATCTTATGATTCCTGGGAAGATTCCAAAGTTCCGGTAAGGACGGTCTGTCAGAGTACCACATGGTAGCTCTGTTAGGATTTTATATCCTAGGGAATCTTTTGATTCCTGGGCAGATCTCGAAGGTCTGGTAAGGATGGTCTGTCAGAGTGCCACAAAGTTTTGTTGTTTCACCTGCCTCATTATGTTGCCATATTTTGTTGTTGTTGTTGTCTCAACCTCGTGTTGATGATGTTATCTCAACCTCATGTTGATGATGTTGTTGTCTCAACCTCATGTTGATGATGTTGTTGTCTCAACCTCGTGTTGATGATATTGTTGTTTAAGCCTCGTGCTGATGATGCTCATTGATTCAGCCTCATACTGTTGATGATGTTGTACCTGCCTCATGTTGTTGATGATGTTGTATCAACCTCATGTTGTTCATGATGTTGTACTAGCCTCGTGTTGGTGATATTTTTGTTCTAGCTTCATGTTATTGATGTTGATGTTTCAGCTCCATGTTGACGATGATAATGATGAGGCTACTTTAGCTCCATAATGAAGATGATAATGATAATGCTACTACAACTCCATGTTGAAGATGATAATGATGATGCTACTTCAGCTCCCTGCTAAAGATGATGATGATGATGCTACTTCAGTTTTATGTTGATGGTGGCGATGATGTTGTTCCAACTCCATGTTGTGAACGATGATGATGATACTACTCCAACTCCATGTTGTGAACAATGATGTTATTGATGATGAGAAAACCTTCTGATGATTTATATATGTGTCAGTCAGTGTTCCAGATGTCGATGATGTTGTTTCCCTCTCTCTCTCCTGATGATGTTGTATTGGTTTATGTCAGTAGAATACCCTTCTTGTTAAGGGGGAGTGTTGAAATATTTTAATTGTGAAGAATATTCCACTTATTATTGAGTTATTATCTTATAGATTCCCATTTTGTGGATTGATCATGTCGGGACTTATGTATGACCAAATCCCGTTTTGCAGATTGGTCAAACCCTAATTAAATGGTGCTAATTGAGAATTCGGCCCCCAAGGATAATTAAAGTAGTTTTAGACACTAAGTGAAGAAGTAGGTCCTTATTAATGAAGATACACCACACTAGCGCTCCTCGGCTAGTATAAATAAGTGAGGCTAGTGCCTCATACACTCACTTAGCCACCCATCTAGTGCACAAGTTTTAGAGATAGATGCAGTTGCCAGAGGAGGGGGACAGATGCACATGCTCAGTCTTGG
Source organism: Picea engelmannii (assembly GCA_009831015.1). Classification (NCBI taxonomy): domain Eukaryota; kingdom Viridiplantae; phylum Streptophyta; class Pinopsida; order Pinales; family Pinaceae; genus Picea; species Picea engelmannii. The sequence continues at coordinate 152,743 of ML800552.1, forward strand.
TTATTCTTGATGGTCTTGTTTTGTATATTGGCATTGTATTATCAATCTGTATTAAGGAAGTTTTTGTTGGGTTTTCTCCCCCATGAGGGTTTCCCAGGATAAAATATTGTGTAGGATCATTGAAAGAAACACAATCACAAGGTACACATTATTTTATCCTGGGAAACCCTCATGTGGGAAAAAACCCAACATAAACTTCATCAATAATAGATTTCCAATACAATGCCAAGACTAAAGACCAAAACCACCAAGAAAAGAGTAGGACTGATCATGTGCCTCTCTCTCCTTCTTCTTGTAACTGCATCTACCTTCAAAATATGCGCACTAGAAGTGAGTGTGTGAGTGAACAAATGAGGCGCCTCACTTATAAATACTAGTTGAGGAGGTGTTAGGCTTATGTCTCTTCATCAAGTAGGGTTGAATTCTTCAAATAGTGGTTAAAACCACTTTTTTAAATCCTAGGGGCCAACTTTACAAACACCACCATATAACTATGGTTTGACCCATCCACAAAAGGGGATTTGGTCATACATAAGTCCTGACATGATCAATCCACAAAAGGGGATTTGATCTATAGGATAATAACTCAATTATAATTAGAATATTCTTCGAAGTTAAAATATTTGAACACTCCCCCTTTATGAGAAGGGTATTCTACTGACATAACCCAATACAACATCATCAGGAGAGAGAGAGACGGATGAGAAGATTCCTTTGCCTCAGTAACAGAAAAGGAAGCTAGTCATAAGGACTAGGAGATGGATTTTTCCGTGAGACTAGAAGGGAAGTCAGTGTTGACTTCCAAGATTGATCTAATAGATCAAGCATGTTGTAGATAACGGTATAAAGATGTACAAATATGGAAATTTTTCCAAAGGATTCTCCCAGCAAGAGGGAGATGATTATGATGAGACACTTACTTCAATAATTGAAGAAATAGTTCCAGTATTCATGAAGAAAACAAGAACAACCATGATTCTGATATAGTATGAGATTCAGGGGGATAAATCCCTATATTTGAGATTGATTTATCTCTAGTACCAGTTGGTGTAGTACAATAGTTGGGTCATGAAGACATGACTACAATGGAAGATATAGTTACCTCCATGAAAGAAGAAGAGATACCTTCAGTATCAATTATTGAGCAACTCTTAGATGAATTTGTTGCCATAATAGAATGGAAGAGATACTCTTAGAGTTCATTAGCTACACTGAGAATAGAACAAATCATTCTTAGCTTCAGAAATAGAAGATGCAAGTACAGAGTCCCGGTTCTAGAAGGAACAATTGCAAAGAGAGTAAAGAACATACTCTCAGATAGATAGTGCTTTGCAAAAAACGCATAGAGCTAACACATGATTGTGCAAATTGAGTTACAGTTTAACAAGTGTACCATATTGGTACAAAGTGGTTTGAAGTTGAATATATAAAGGATCATGTCTGTAGATTGAAGAAAGATCTCTATGGGTTAAAGCAAGCTCCTAGAGCTTGGTATGGCAGAATTAATAGTTTCCCGACAAGATTTGGTTTTACCAAGAGTAAAGCTAATTCTAACCCTTACTTCAAGGTTATGAATGATGAGCCAGTTATATTTTTGTTGTATTTGGATGACTTATTCTTAACAGGAGAAGAAAAGCTCATCACAGATTGTAAGAAGATGCTCATTGCAGAATTTGAGATGAAATACCTAGGCCTGATGCATTATTTCTTAGGTCTTGAAGATTGGCAGAGCTCAGAGAAGATCTTCCTTAACCAAGGGAAGTATGCAGTTGAAATACCGAAAATGTTTGATATGTTGGAATGCAAAGCCATGAACACACCCATTGAAACAAAGTTGAATCTCCTGGTGGATACTTTGTCAGAATTGGTTGATGCTACTCTACCTAGAAAGATCATTGGATCGTTGATGTATGTGACACATACCAGGCCATATATATGTTTTGTTGTAAACACATTGAGTCAGTGGCCTATTACTGCAAAATATGTGATGAGATACCTTAAGGGTATGTTGGACTTTGGTCTCTGTTATAATGGAGATCATGACTTCAGACTGTATGGTTTTACTGATTCAGATTGGGCTAGAAGTGTTTCTGATAGAAAGAGCACTTCAGGATGTTGTTTCAGTCTCATGCCATCCATGACTTCATGGAAAAGCAGGAATAAATCCAGTATTACTCTCAGGATGACAAAAGCAGAATACATTGCAGCATGTTCCGCCAGTTGTGAAGCCATATGGATTTGGAATTTGTTGAAAGGTCTATTCGAATTGGAGATGGAAGTCACCATGATTCTATGTGATAAAGTAGAGTTGAATAAAGATGACAGAGAACCCAATGTTCCATGATAATTTGAAGCACATAGAAATATGGTATCACTATATTCATGATATGGTGTAGAGAGGAGTTGTAAAGCTCCAATATGTTTTCACAGATGAGCACATTGCGGATGTGTTGACTGGGACTTTATCTTCCAAGACAAGCTTTGTGTTTTCCGAAAGGACCTCCCTCGAAAGTGGGAGTGATGCTAATGAAACTATGGTATCCTAACCAACAACGGGTAGCTCCATCAGGATTTTATATCATAGGGGATTGATCATCACTGGACAAGTCTTGAAGGTCCATTAAGGACGGTCTGTCAGAGTACCTGTGCATGTATATGCTAGATGTGGTCAGTAGTGGTAGCTTCGTTAGGATTTTATATCCTAAGGAATCTTATGATTCATGAGAAGATCCCAAAGGTCTGGTAAGGATGGTCTGTCAGAGTACCACGTGGTAGCTCCGTCGAGATTTTATATCCTAGGGAATGTTTTGATTCCTTGGCAGATCCCGAAGGTCTGGTAAGGACGCTCTGTTGTTGCACCTACCTCATTATGTTTACACATGTTGATGATGTTGTTCTCTAAACCTCGTGTTGATGATGTTATCTCAACCTCATGTTGATGTTGTTGTTGTCTCAATCTCGTGCTGATGATGTTGTTGTCTCAACCTCGTGATGATGATGTTGTTGTTTCAGCCTCGTGTTGATGTTGTTGATTGATTCAGCCTCATACTATTAATGATGTTTTACCAGCCTCATGTTGTTGATGATGTTGTATCAACCTTGTGTTGTTGATGATGTTGTACCAGCCTCGTGTTGGTGATATTGTTGTTCTAGATTCATGTTATTGATGTTGATATTTCAGCTCCATGTTGAAGATGATAATGATGATGCTACTTCAGCTCCATGTTGAAGATGATAATGATAATGCTACTTCAGCTCCATGTTGAAGATGATAATGATGATGCTACTTCAGCTCCATGCTGAAGA
>ML800552.1:158800-180525 GCA_009831015.1 Picea engelmannii
ATGAGGTAGTCCTTAATGGAGTCTACAATAATCCTTTTTTCTCTCACTATGTCCTTCTTATATTTTTCCTTAGCTTCATATTCTTGAGGTTCTTGAAATTCTTCTATAATGAACTTATCCAATTCATGTTCTTCAAGAAGGAGGGTTACTTTGTACCTCGGGGCCCTCAAGTTATCAACTCCATCTAGCTTCTCATCCATTTTGATTTCGGTAGTCATCCTGCTTGCGACCACAAAAACATGTGACCAAAATTGAAAGACTGAACTTACTATTAGGTGTGCTATGCTAAGGCGAGTTGCTTGGTGGTATTGCTTGTAAAAATTCCCCCCGAAACTGGAAAAACATCAACCTTAGGGTTTGGTTGAAACCCTAGTTGTAGCAACTACAAGCAGGAAAATTGGTCCATTGGAAAAGTGCTCTAGGCTAGGGCCAACCTCTTGATGGTATTGGTTTGTTAGGAAACTGTCTCTAGACTATAAACGACTCCCTTTTAGGCTTTTAGATCTACAACTGGCTTCTATTCAGGCCTTCTTGGATACCATGTTGGAATTTTAAATTTTCTAGTTACACAATTACAATTACTTAATCCAATAGCAAATGTAGTAGGATCACTAAAACATGGACAATCGCAGATACAATAGAACACATAGATTATCCTGGGAAACCCTCATAGGGAAGAAAACCCAACAACCAAAATCCTCAATATAGAGTCCTTCAACCAATACAATGATGTGTTATAGCTCTCCAAGAAATACCAAGACCAAAACACGAAAAGAACCTGTCTCCAAGACTTGTGCGCTAGACCTTCTTATGTGCTCCAAGATGCAAAAGAGAAGTGTGTGTGTGAGAGTGTGCAAATGAGAGGAACCTATCCTCTATTTATACACAATAGTGTCTCCAAAAGAGACATCACTCTTGTTAAATTTAGAGATGTTATTAAGTTCTTTTCAATTTTCTAGAGCATAACATAAGTAGGATCACTGAAAGAAACACAATCACAAGGTACACATCATTTTATCCAGGGAAACCCTCATGGCGGAGAAAACCCAACAAAAACTTCCTCAATAATAGATTTCCAATACAATTCCAAGACTAAAGACCAAAACCACCAAGAAAAGACTAGGACTTAGCATGCCTCTCTCTCTCCTTATTCTTGTAACTGCAGCTATCTTCAAAATATGTGCACTAGAAGTGAGTGTGTGAGTGAACAAATGAGGCGCCCTCTTCAATTATAAATACTAGTTGAGGAGGTTCTAGGCTTATGTCTCTTCATCAAGTAGGGCTTACTTCTTCCAATAGTGGTTAAAACCACTTTATCAAATCCCAGTGGTCGACTTTACAAACACCACCATATAACTATGGTTTGACCAATCCACAAAATGGGATTTGGTCATACATAAGTCCCAACATGATCAATCCGTAAAAGGGGGTTTGATCTATAAGATAATAACTCAATTATAATTAGAATATTCTTCAAAGTTACAATATTTCAACACTCCCCCTTAATGAGAAGGGTATTCTACTTACATAACCCAATACAACATCATCAAGAGAGAGAGAGGGTTGAGAAGATTCCTTTTCCACAGTAACATAGAAGGAAGCCATTCAGACAAACTGGGAGATGAATTTTTCCATGAGACTAGAAGGGAAGTCAGTGTTGACTTTCAAGATTGATCTAACAGATCAAGCATGTTGCAGATAATGCTATAAAGATGTACAAAGAGAGAATTGTATCCAGAGGATTCTCCTACCAAGAGGGAGAAGACTGTGATGAGACACTTACTTCAGTAATTGAAGAAATAAGTTCCACTATTCATGAAGAAAACAAGAACAACCATGATTATGTTACAATATGATATTCAGGGGGAGTAATCCCTATATTTGAGATTGAGTTATCTCTAGTACCAGTTGGTGTAGTACAGTAGTTGGGTCATGAAGACATGACTACAATGGTAGATAGAGTTAACTCCATGAAAGAAGAAGATATACCTTTAGTGTCACTTATTGAGCCACTCTCAGATGAACTTGTTTCCATAATAGAACATAAGAGCTACTCTCAGAATTCAACAACGACAATGAGAATAGAACAAGTCATTCTCATCTTCAGAAATAGTAGCTGCAAGTGCAGAGTCTCGTTTCCAGAAGGAACAATTGCAGAGAGAGTAAAGAACATACTCTCAGACATATAGTGCTTTGCAAAAAGCACATGATAGAGCTAGCACATGATTGTGCAGAATGAGTTACAGTTTAACAAGTGTACCACTTTGGTACAAAGTGATTTGAAGTTGAAGATAGAAAGAATCATGTTTGTAGATTGAAGAAAGCTTTGTACGGGTTAAAGCAAGCTCCTAGAGCTTAGTATGGAAGAATTAATAGTTTCTTGAAGAGCTTGGGTTTTACCAAGAGTAAAGCTAATTATAACCCATACTTCAAGGTTATGAATGATGAGCTAGTTATATTGTTGTTGTATGTGGATGACTTAATCTTAACAGAAGAAGAAAATCTCATTACAGATTGTAAGAAGAAGCTCATTGCAGAATTTGAGATGAAATACCTAGGCCCGATGCATTATTTATTAGGTCTTGAAGTTTGGAAGAGCTCAGAGAAGATCTTCCTTAACCAAGGGAAGTATGCAGTTGAAATACCGAAAAGGTTTGATATGTTGGAATGAAAATCCATGAACACACCCATGGAAACAATGTTGAAGCTCCTGGTGGATATTTCGTCAGAATTGGTTGATGCTACTCTATATAGACAGATCATTGGATCGTTGATGTATCTAACGAATGCCACGCCAACTATATATTTTGTTTTAAACACCTTGAGTCAGTAGAGCCCATACATGTTCACCCTATTACTGCAAAACATGTGATGAGATACCTTAAGGGTACGTTGGAATTTGGTCCCTGCTATAATGGAGATCGTGACTTTAGACTGTATGGTTATATTGATTCAGATTCAGATGGAAGTGTTTATGATAGAAAGAGCACTTTGGGATGTTATTTAAAACTGAGTTCAGTCATGACTTCATGGCAGAGCAGGAATCAATCCAATATTTCTCTCAGCACAACAGAAGCGGAATACATTGCAGCATGTTCCGCAAGTTGTGAAACCATATGGCTTTGAAAGTTGTTGACAGGTTTATTCAATATTCAGATGGAAGCCACTTTGATTCTATGTTATAAACCAAAGTTGCATAAATATGATGGAGAACCCAATGTTCCATGATAAGTCGAAGCACATAGAAATCTGGTATCAATACATTCGTGATATGGTGCAGAGAGGAGCTGTAAAGCTCCAATATGTTTGCATAGATGAGCAGGTTGCAGATGTGTTGACCAAGCCTCTGTCTTCCAAGACAAGCATGGCATTGTCCGAAAGGACATCCCTCAAAAGGGGGAGTGATACCGATGATACTATGGTATCTGAATATTGAGTAACTTCTCAGTGACCAATTGGATGCGTGGTTCATTTGGATATTAGGCCTCCCTAAACTCCTTGTTCTTCCTTGGCCTGCCTCTTTTCCGAAGTACTGGATGTTGGGGAGACGAGACTTCCATTGTATTTCCTTTTCCTGCAACCCCTTCTATTCCCGCCTCCGTGCTACAAGATTCTTCTTCTCCTATGGGTAGAGGGGGATCTCCTTTGGGGTCCTTGGGGATGTCGGATGAAAACATAAATGAGTCTCAGTCCTTGCCCAGTCGCCTCAATTCCTCAACTATCAACAATTTGATTAGTGAGATATGGGATAAGTTCTTCTTTGGTTGGTTTGCTTCGGCTTAGACATTATCCACCATTCCTCCTAGACTTTGGTGCAAGAATAAAGGTAAGTTAAATGACCTCTTACCTGTGAAGTGCATCAACAGTTTTATCTAATGTGGGTTTATTCTGTCAGACCTTCTTTCACAAGAGAAATACTTTCTAATCACCTTCAGGATTTTCTAAAAAGGCATGCCCTTAGACCACCTTTCACCGCGCAGAGGGATATTTGTCATGACTGACAGGGTTTCCTCCATCACCCGGAATGTGATTCCTCCAATAACCGCGCGGAACCCATTAAATCTGAGCACAAACTGTTCCACCAATTCCACATTGTATCCTTGTATTTTCTCACAATAGTTCATGCATCCGACCTCTTTGAAATATGCCCTGACATTTGGATCTTCGTTGATCAACACCAAGCTTAAGGTTTGGGCCTCGTAGTTCTGCCACTTTGCGCCCTCCTCCTTATGTCTTGGGATGTCCTCGTGGTGCAATGTGTGTTTGTTCTGTGTGTGTGATAGAGAAAGATGACACCCACTTTACACAGCAAATGGATAATGATATTTTTAGCCTAGACCTGTAGGAGAGGCGGTAGCAGAACTTTTCGCGATAAGTTAAAATGACATTAGGAATTCACTGCGTGGCCCCTAGACACCATGAAGACTCTCGGTGCAAGAACAAGTCGATGCTGTGACAATGATGATGACAGGCTCATCGCAACAGGGGAGCGTGATAGAAAATTTACGCGTGGAAAAAAACTTTGAGGATGAAAGGATGATCATGAGAGGACTTGTCGCCCAACAAACTATCTTGTGGCCAACTCTGGCAAGTTCCGAACTATGATTTAAGATGAAAAAAATGCGACAATCTTGACTAACCAAGTTTACAACATAGCTAATGGAAATCGGTTTTCCCACAGCGAGAAAACTCAGATCTTGCAAGAAAAATTACAAACAATGCATGAACTTGGATGGTAAAAGAGATACACGCAGAATGACTGGCATTTATAATTGAACAGGCAAGGGATGGATTCGTGAAAGAGGACATTGAATCCATGGTGACGAGAAGTTTTGAAGCAGGTTGAATATTTGCGCAACACACTCGCGCGACGGGTACACTTCGGAGTGTGTAAAGTATAGATGATAAGAGCTGCAGATTATACGTGATATGAGTGTCGTAATTTCTTATCCTTTCTAACTTCATAATGAGGTGATGATGGTCGTTATATTTGTCAACGTGACCCTTACTCTAACAACTTGCCTCGACCTTTGGCACATAAAATTCCTCTTTCTGACAGGACCCGACCTATTGGGAAAAGACCTTTACAATTTACACATGTTTGATAATGACGCCCTTTCCCAACTCCAAGGGCCAGACCGACCACTTGCTAACTTCGACCCATTCGTTGTTCAGTACTTGACCTCACAAACTTTTATACATGGACCATGACTCATATAGAACTGACTCTAATTGAAAAAATGAAGGTACTAACAACTAGCTACAACGAGGATGTTATCCTCACGGTGAAGTGGAAAAGAACAGCAGACCAAGTGCCTGACCATTGGGATTTATTTTATTTGCAGACTCTAAAACAATGGAAAAGACTCACCCTAGACCTTCTTGACATAGTCACGACTAGACTTAGCATAAACTTAGGGCCTTTAGTCTAGGATTCAATTTTTTGATGACATACTAACGCGAAACGCCTTCTTTGAAAACATAAAAAATGGTTATTCACAATGACATGAAAACCTGAACAGACCATACTAAACCAGATAGTGTTTAAGGAACCTGACATTTACAAGCCCTTCACTAGTGAGTTCTCCATTAAGATCTTGTAGCAAATATGTGTTGTTCCCGTGATACGCAACAATCCTGAATGGCCCCAGCCAAAGATGATCGAATTTTCCATGCTTCCCTTTGTCTTCATTCCTTGCATCCCACTTCAGCACCAGATCATTCACCTTGAAATATTCTTGCTTAGAGTGCTTGTCGAAAATCTTCTTCATCCTGTCTTGGTGAAGTTGTGATCGGTCGAAAACCTGCTCACTCATCTGTTGCGGGTGAACCAATTGATTTATCCTCCTCTAAGCGTCATTTGGTTCAGCCTCTTTCTCTTGTAGAAACTTCCTAATGGGAAATCCCAGCGAGGTGGGGAAAACTGCCTCCGCGCCATATACAATTTGGCATGGTGACGCAGAGATGGAATTTTTGGTAGTGATTATGTCATCCCATAGTGTGTAGATAAGATTCTTGTGCCATGCCTTCTTGTTGTGTTGCAGAAGCCCTTTAATAATCCTATTTAAGATTTTGTTGGATGATTCTGTCAATCCATTACCCTATGGGTAATAAGCCGTAGAGTGTCCTAGGGTTATGTTGTAATCATTAGAAAAATTATCCATCTTCTTGGACTTGAATGTTTTTACATTATCCATGATGATCTTGATAGGGCACACAAACATAGACAAGATATTTGTCTCCGGAAACTGAATGATAACCTTGTCGGTAGCTTTCCTTGCGGGGATCGCTTCAATCCATTTGGTGAAGTATTCTATGGCTGTTAGTATCCATCTATGCTGTGCCAAGGATGGTGGATGTATTTCTCCTATAAATTCTAGACCCCATTGCATGAACGGTGCTTCGACAGAGATAGGTTTCAACAGTAGAGGTTGCATCTTTCTCTTTCCATCGAATATCTAGCATTTGTGGAAACTGGAAACTTCCTTGTATACATCTGCGAAAATACTAGGCCAATAATATCCTACCCTCAATATTTTATGCGCGGTGGTTTTCCAGTAATGATGCCCCCCGCAGTCCCCTTTGTGGAACTCTCTGATAGCTCGTTCAGTGTCTTCTTCTAGCAAACAATTTACCAAGATCCCTCATGGATATTTCCAATACAGAGAGTTATCTAGGATGCAAAACTTACCATCCTTCAACTTTAAAAACCTAGCCTTGGTTTTTCTTGACCCTGGAGGGGCTTGAAAATTTCTCAACACATAAATGATATCAACGTACCAAGGTGAATCGATGAATTTCTGAGATACTTGCGGGACTGCATGTTCTTGAGGGTTCTCTGATAGATCAACAATTAAGCTTATTCCCAAAACATCACAGTTCGACTGTGCCATCAATTTTGCGAGCCCCTGACCCTTAATCAACATTGTGGGCTTGATTTCGAGGTCATATTCCAGCATGACTACGATATATTTACCTCTTCTCCCCTCCGGGTCAAGATGAGTCAGGATATCCTTGACGGAATTAATAGGAATGTAAGCAATGATGCAATAATGCAGTGCATAAGTCTTGAATTTCTTGAGGGATTTCACCAAGGCGTATGCTTGTTTTCCCATGATATCATACCTCAGTGGGGAGTCTCTCAATGTCCTGCTGAAATAGGCTATAGGATTTTCAAAATTTTGCTCGTCCTTTTGTAACAGTACACTGGCGATGGTGTGATCTGAGGTGAAAGAGAATAAGATAAAATCCTTTGTGAAATCCGGGTTGGCTAATAGGGGAGATTTGGTCAGCGCCACCTTGATGTCTTCAAAATATTTCTTGGCTTCGGGGGTCCATTTTATCTCATTACCTTTTCTGAGCATACTCGTGATGTGCTTTATAATTTCAGCTAGATTTGGAATGAACCTCCTCAGAAAATTCACCTTTCCCAAAAAGGATTGTACCTCTTTCTTACTCTGAGGAGTGCTGGTATTCAGAATCCCTTCCACCCTGCTGGGGTCTATCTTTATTCCTTCCTTTGAGATGATGTGCCCCAATAGTTTTCTTTCTTGCATTCCAAAATTTGTTTTTTTCGAATTTAAAGCTATGTCGAACTTTCTTCATTTATGGAAGACCTTATTTAGATGCTCAATATGTTGTTCATCTAAGTCAGAAAATAACATGATGTCGTCTAGATAGACCACACTAAAATTGTCTTTCTCCTCAACACATTCTATATCCATATCTCTCTAGAAAGTAGCTCCAGTGTTCATAAGACCGAAAGGCATCTTTGCATACATGAACGTACCCCATGGTATCGTAAAGGTTGTCTTTTCTCGATTGTCTGGGTGTACCATGATCTGATTGTAACCAGAAAAACCGTCCAGCGTCGACATTTTTTGGGATCCAACTACCTTCTGCAGGATGTAGTCCATCTTAGGAAGTGGGTAGTTGTCTTTGAGGGATACTCTGTTCAGGTTCCAAAAATCCATGCGTAACCTTATTTTTCCACTCTTCTTCCTTACAGGCACAAGGTTTCCCACCCATTTTGAAAATCTCAAAGAAACAATAATTTTGGCATCAAATAGTTTCTTTACCTCTTTTTCAATCAGTGGCAGCAGCAGGGGATTGATCCATCTTAGATTTTTCTTGAAGGGTTTTTGATCCTCTTTGATAGGAATGACATGTTGAATCACTCAAATGTCATAGACTTTCAAGTCTTCATAACTCCACGCAAAAACGTCAAAAAAATATTTCATGAGGTTGATATATCTCTGCTTGATCTCTGAACTGAGTGTCTTTGACAATTTGATTATCTTTGGATTCTCTTGGGTCCTGATGTTGAAATCCTTGACATCTTCAACATTCACAGTGATGTTGGGATTTCTGGCTACATCATTTTCATCAAACAACTTTTCTAATGGAACCAATCCTTTAGGGATGATATTGTTTTTTAGCTGCACTATATCCCTTCCAGCTATCTGGTTCTGGAAGGGGTCATCGTCACTGCGCATAGATGCGTCTACATATTCTTTGCAACAACACTCATCATTGATGTTTACATTAGCCAACTCATCTCTCATTTGGAGGAATCTCTCCACTTGTTTTTCATCTTCAAACACCTACCAATACTTGATATTATCGAGTACCGAGGGCATGTGTTTGAATTCAATATCATACTTTTTGTTGGGAAAAATTGAAATTTTAAACACTGAAGCTGAGGTGGCCAGGGCATTCGCAATTTGATTCTTCCCCCTTGGGATCACTGACAAATTATACTCTGATAATTCTTCGAGGAGGTCCACCACTAGATTCCTATATGCTCTCAAACAGGGGTGCTTGGACTGGTATATACCCTTCACTTGATTTATGATGAGCTCAGAGTCTCTGTGCACCACTATCCTCTTAGATCCCAGTTCTTTCAAATTTCTCAGACCCAAAATTAGTGCCTCATACTCAACCATGTTATTTGTACAATCAAAGGCGAGCTTGTAAAAGCAAATCTTGGAGCCCACCTTGGAAGGATTTATCCATACACCGGTTCCAGCTCCTTCCTTGCTAAAAGCTTTGTCAAAGCTCATATTCCACATTTCATTCTCCACATAGTTTCTCTTATCTTCACACTCTTCTTCTTGATGCACAGCCTTATCTTTGAGAGTCATGACAGTTTTCGGCTCCTCCCTTTCAAAACGTAAGTCATTGTAAAAAATAAAGGAGTTGATCTTCGTGTCAACAGAGTAGATAGGATGATTGTTCAGTTGGGTCTTGCTACTCATGATGTACTTGAGTAGCACCTCTCTTTACAGTCTTGTTTCTTGGCCGAAAATAGGGATGGTGGCATAAGACATATCCATCTTCAGGGTTCCCTTTAATTTTGCGGCCCATGATCTGGATAACAACATGTCAAATTTTGGGGGGATTTCGGCCACAACCACGTCCATGACTAGATTCTTCGATAAAATTTGAGATAACGACACGACCAAATCTTTGATCAAACCCAAACATTTCACCTTTCTTGAGTCAAAAGAGAAAATATCCTTATAGGGCCTGGTAACATCCAAGCCTAACTCATCCATGACCACATTTGGCATGAGATCATGCGATGCGCCTGAATCCAACATGGCGTTATGCAAATTCATGTCATGGATTTTGAGGCTGACATAGAAAGGGGGAACGTCCTCAGTATTGCTAGTTTCTTCTACGCATGGACCAAATTAAATGACAGAGTGGTCGTCCTGGATGTTCAGGGTATCAAGAGCCTCTTCTATCTTCAACATTTTAATGATCCGATCCCGATACTCTCCCTTCTTGACGAGATGATTTAAAGGAATGGAGATTTTAATTTTGGCCATTTCATTCTCAAAGTTAAAGGGGGGAGGAGATTTATCTACCTCTTTGACGCTCGTCTCCTTACTCACCTCCGATGCTTTCTTTAAATCCTCCTCTTTGACTTTCCTTTCTTCGTCACATCCCTTGTTAGATTTCTTTGGTCGGCTTGCAAAAGGAGTATTCACTTGGGGTTATTTTGTGGGATTTGTCTGCTGAGGCTCTATGAATACCTTTCTGCTCCTGAGGTTGTATTGCTTTTGAAACTGCATGATTGCATTGTGATATTCTTTATTGAACTCCTTCATTTTCGGAGACAGTGTGTCCTCAGTCTCCATCATAATACCATCATTTGCATCCATTAATTGATCGTGTTCTCCCTTTGTCAAGAACACGTGTGTGTCTGTGTCATCACAGAAATGCATCTAGTCTTGGATCATCTAATCGAAGTCTTCATTCACGTAATTGTTTTGGAATGGAGGTCTTATTTTTTTATCACCCTGTTCTCTTTGGTCCCTCTGCCTGATCTGTGGGACCAGAGCCCTTCTAAAGTTTTGATATCTAGGTTGGAAGTTGTTTTTCTCCCTAGTGGCAGGCTTGTTCTCCATAGACATCCTTTCCATCAGCTTCTCCATAGTCTTCATCATCAAGTTGAACTTTTCATCTGACGATCGAGACGTAGAGGGTTGCGTGTCTCCTTAGGGTTTCTTCCCATTTCTGTCGAAGTTTTGTTTGATATTTCCCGACGCCATCAGATTTACTTGGACTTTGATTACGTTTCTCATCATAGCGCCTCAAGTAGTAGATCTTATTTCTCTCAGCAGCAAAGCGAAATTGTTATCAAAGGAATCGGCGTATCGAAGTTGCATAGCTCCAAGAGGCGGCTCGACTTATGTGGGGATTGAGTTGTAGAACTTCATGAATCGAGCCAATAACTCTTGCACTATTTCCTCTATTGCTCTCTTCATATTGTTGTACTGCGTTAGTAGTTGCAGAGGATCCTTTTTGTCTCCCCATCTAGAAAGGAACGATGTTTCAAACGCTTCGAAATCAGGGATTCTCGCTGCTCAAAGGGCCTTAAACCACTTCCTAACCTCCCGTGAAATACTATGCGCAAACAATCTCATTTTCACGTCCTCGTGATCAAACTCTTCTAGGTCAACAAAATCATTGAACCAATCCAAGTGCTTTTGGGCAGAAGCGTTTCCTTCAACATCATATAGCTCAATCCTCTTATTATAGTTCTGGGGTAAATCATGCAGCTGGGATGGTAGGGTAAGAGGGGTGAATCTGATGGCCATTACTCTAGGAGGGTTTGGAACTAGCAGAATGTTCTAAGTGGGGATTACAACAACTCGCGAGATTTTTTTTGGTATGAAACATTGAAACCTCTTCTCATCGAAGACTATCTCATCCAAGCAGGTTTCTAATTTAGATCTTAACAGGGTTTGTTCAAACAATGTATCGAAATAAAGATCGTTGATGCTTTGTAAACCATCCCTGGGTAAGGATAGGTTTCTTTCAAGGTAATATAACAGGTCTGGCATATGTTCCTTTGCCCTGTGCAGAATTTTTTCGGGATTAGACATGGGTGCGACAGATTTTGGATCAGGATTGGCTCTAGTATAAACTATCTTTGGAGCCAGGATTCCTAAGTTGTACTACTCTATTCTATTGGTCTCATTCACTAGATTCGCTAGGGTAAAGGTTTCAACCAATATAGATGTTTGGCCCACTTTTACCCTCAGGGGTCAAAACTACATCTTTAGTCGTTCTCCCAGGGAAATTTTTATTCAATTTCATCCCCGGCAACGACGCCAAAATGTTAGTACTCTGTAAATTCATTTGGCTGAGAAAACGAATGACAGAGGTAACCTACAGACTAACTTTAAGACCGAAAACTAGCATTTTTGACCTAGAGAGGGCTCTCTCTGAGACTTAGTCTCTAATAGATAATGGCTTTGAATTGTCGGCTAGGTTTATTGCATTCGTGCAGTGTTTCCAGTTCTGATGGCAAGGGAATACAGAACCTTGCACCATGGACTCAAATTCCAAAAAGCGAGAGAAATAAATGACTTGGTATCTAAAACTTGAGAGGATAAAGGCTTAAGCAAGCAATGGTCTTTCAGTTCATATTGGTTGTGTGTGGCGAGAGAAAATTACATAAAGAAACTCAGAGCACCATTGGAGATGAATGTTAAATTACTTAGAAGAAAACACAAGATTTTAAATGGCGAAGTCTAAAGCACTACACGATGAATTCTAGACTTATTAAACGTTCTGATTTAAACAGAATACAGGCATGAATATACAGAAAATAGGAAACACGTACATAAGAGAGATCACAATACATCAAACCACCACCATTAGAATCTTTTCAGCAAAGTCTCAGGACCTTTGCATTATATTTCAATCAGGTTCGAAAGTTACATTCAACATTCATTGTCTACACTACTTTGCCAACCAACCTAGATTACATTGAAAAGATGCAATATACAGAAAAAGATGTGCCTCTTGGACTGCCATGCCCACAACTACTGCTCCTAGAATTTTGACTCTAGTTATTCTCTACCAGATGATCTGTCAAATGGCACTTAATAAGAATAGGAACTCGATTGTACCCAATCATGTCATAATCGATGTCTTTACAATGATCGTTCGGTCATAAGCAATATTCCATCATTAAGAAGTGATGTGTCGACGCTTCCCCTTTGAAGGGTCACTCGAATGATCGAGCACTTTTTCAGACTTCTGCCACCTAGTGTAGTAGGCTTTGATTGATGCTATGCGATCATTGGTTGGAGTATACATGTCACAGTTTGGTATGGAGGGTGACTATGGACTGTCACTCATGTTTTCCAGATGGCAACAATGGTCAGGGGACCACACATCTCCTTCCAAACTGTTGTGTGTTCTGCCTACACTTGTCCTTATCGACAGGTGGGTTTTCATCATCTGCGCGACGTATATCCACCACACATCCATTCCTTGCATCCCGACAGGAAGCAGTACATGGGGAGAGAGGAATTTCATGCCACGTTCAAAAAGACAAAAATGGGATCAAGTCAATTATGTTTCTGGCCTTATCTACATTCTTTGTTTCTAAGCATTTTCTTGAGGGACCAGTTGCACCTTTTCAGATTCTTTACCTGTCTTTGCAAGACCTCGTTCCCCTTTAGCTTCTCTTGAGCATTGGCTAGAGCTGCGCAGTTGTTTTCCATTACCATTCCAGATTCCTTGAAATGCTTTGTGATTGTCTCCTCTGACATTCTTTGTTCCTTGCATAACTGGATGATCATGTCTTGTGCTTCTCTAAGTTGTCTCTTGAGCCAATTCGCATTCCCTTCTCGGCTTTGCGACGCTAATGTATCGATAGTCCTTTCCGCTAACTGCTTTCTCAATTCCCTATTCTCTTGGTACAACTTGGAAATAGCGAGTTGTGCTTGCTTTGGCTATTGCGACGAATCTCGAACATCCATGCTTTAAGTGTCTAATATTCTTCGTCTGTCACAGATTTCCTGGCTTGAACCCTCGATAGGTTCTAGCCAAACAACACGTATGAGTAACTTCTTAGTGACCGATTGGGCACGTGGTTCATTTGGAGCTTGGGCCTCCCTAGGCTCCTTGTTCTTCCTTGGCCTGCCTCTTTTCTGGGGTATTGTTTGTTGGCGAGATGAGACTTCCACTGGATAACACAAATATCCAATGAACAATATCTTCTATTAAATAATGAAATACGTTGAAGCTGTAAAACTACAGAACCAAAACTTACTCGAATCGTGGTAGCTATCTCTGAGGAGAGATGTGATTTTTACATGCATCTGTATGAGCAGAATGGATTACAATGGGGCTCCATAGGCCCTTTTCATATTAATCATGAATTCCAAAACCCTAGACATCAAAAAACCTAACCCTAGAAGGTGAAACGCCAAAAGTCATGTGGGCCCTATGGGTCGTAACTTTTGCATATGACCTCTTTTTTAGGCGCGTGATAGCCCGTTGGAAAGGTCTTTCAGAGATCTACACATTTCGATGTCAGACTCTGACTCCGTCTACAGTATGAATATGGAGAGTCAGAAAAACAATGTGTAGGGCCCCAAAACAACCCTCGAAGTACAACAAGATGTGCTCACATGAAAACATACAAAATAATCCAGTTGGATTAGGCGAGAGGCCACCCGTATCCACCTGGAGAATGTGTGAAGCTTAAAACAACCTTAGAAGTGTAGAACTCACAATTATAAAGTAGTACAGAAAGACATGTTGAATAAAAAATGGACACGAGGAGCCAGTTGGTATAGGTGGGTGGCCACCAATATCCACTTGGATCAATCCTACCCCCTTATGAAGCAATGGTCTCCACTGCATTGAGTTCCCCCATCAGGTGAGGAAAATCCTGTTGGATTTGGCCCCGGGTGAGCCACTTTCCTTGGTGTAGGAGTTGCCCTACCTTGACAACCCGATAAAGCTAGATCTATTGTTGTTGAGTGCCCTTGACCTGTGTGTCCACTATCTAATCAATGGATGCTTGTTCCATGCAGTCAGGGTTGAGCTATGTTGGTGTCAGTTGTTCTGCGATCTATGAGGTGTCCAATAATGATTGAAAATATGCTCGAAGGAAGTCCACATTGAACACTGGATGCAAGCCAAGGAAAGGTGGAGTGTTGAGCTCAAAAGCATCGCTACCCACAACCTTAATGATAGTGTAAGGCCCATAGCAAAGTGGGGGAAGCTTCTGATGGGACCCCGTGAGACACTCCTTCTGCAAATGTAACCAAACTTTGTCGCCAATCTGAAACTAGTGTGGTACCCTGTGTTGATCATGGCATTGCTTGTACTTAGGATTGGATTTCTACAAAATCTCCTGGACCTATTGGCGGATGTGTTGAATCTGCTCAATGAATATGGTGGATTTTTCGATCGCAGACTGATCATGGGAAGAGTCTGTCTGTGCGGTGGCAAGAGGCAGTGCAACATCAATGGGTCCCAAGGGTTAGAATCCTAGACCCACTTGAAATGTGTTATGGTCGGTGGAACTATGGAGAGACTTGTTGTAACTGTGTTGGACATATCAGAGACTCTCATCCCATGTACGGGGATGCTTAGAATTGTACATGCACAGGATGTGCACAACCATCCGATTGTTGACCTCGGTTTGGACATTGCTTTTGGGGTGGAAAGAAGTGAATTTTGTGAGCTTGGTGTCCAACAAATACCAGAGACTCGACCAAAAGGTGTTGAGGAACCTTTTGTCTCAGTCAGAGATGATGGTCTATGGTATCCCAAAGTGAACCCAAACTCGTTCAAAGAAGAGCTTGACAGTATCTATCATTGTGACATTATTCTTACATGTTGTGAGGATGGCCATCTTCGAAAACCTATCAACGACCACAAAAACGCAGTCATTTTCGTGCTTGGTGGACAGAAAACCAGACATGTAATCCATGGAGATGGATTCCCACGGCTTCTCAGGAATAGGAAGAGGGGTGTATAAGCCTTGCTTCTTGATGGTTGGCTTGGAAATGGCGCAGGTAGTGCAAGATCTGATATACTTTTTGGCATCCTATTGAAGTTTTGGCCAATAAAAATGTTTATGAGGAACGAACATAGTTTTCTCGACGCCAAAATATCCTGCCATCCGAGTGTAGTGGGCTTCCCAAATCATCTTTGCATGCTCACTTGCAGGAACACAGAGATGGCCCAGGTGGCATAAGAGCCTGTCTTGAATGTGAAAATTAGTGACAGTGGCGCCTTTACCCAAGAGTTGATATGTGGTGGCAAAGTATGGATCTTGCTGGTAAAGTTGGGGCCACTATGATGTTTCATGTCCACAGGAATGGAGCACAGTGGTGAGGGAATCCACAGAAGGCCGACTAAGGAAATCAGCGACATGATTGGAGACACATGTCTTATACTTGATGTTGAGATGGAACTGTTGTAGGTAGGTGGACCACTTATGATGGCGGTCGTTCTACAATTTACCCTGTGTTTGTATGAACTACAGAGGCTTGTGATTAGTGTGTATGATCGTCTCTTTCCCCAGAATGTAATTTTTCCATTGACGGAAGGCTTGTACAATGGAATACATTTCCTTGTCATAGGTGGGGTATTTCTGGACAATATGGGAGAGTGTCTCACTATGGTATGCCATCAAATGCCCGTGCTGAGTGAGAAATGCGCCCACAGCATAGTCATATGCATCAATCTCAATCTCAAATGCTTGTTGCAGATATGGAAAGGAGAGTACGAGAGCTGAGCACAAACGATGTTTTAGATCTTCAAATTCTCGTTGTTTCTCCTTCCCCCACATGAACTTGGCCCTACCACCACCCTTGGTCACTTGGCTGAGGGGAAATGCATTATGGGAGAATCCCCACACAAATCGTTGGTAAAAATTGGCTAGCCCCAAGAAGCTCTGAAGCTCGGTTAGTGTGGTCGGGGTTGGCCAGTCCTAGATGACTTGGATCTTAGATGGATCAACATGTACCCCATGCTCATAAACAATATAGCCCAAGTATTGGACCCTGTTCATTTCAAAAGAGCATTTTTCCAAGTTGGCATAAATCGTGTATTGTCACAGAGTGCTCAAAACCTATTGAATATGCCACATGTGCTCCTCCCACGTTTTGATGAAGATGAGGATGTCATCCAAATATACTACCACAAAGGAGTTGGTGAAGGGTCTCAATACATCATCCATCGACCTCATGAAATTGGTTGGTGCATTTGTTAAGCCAAAGGGCATGACTAGCCATTCGTAGAGACCTTCTTTAGACTTGAAGGTTGTCTTCCAGACATCAGTTGGTTCGATGGGAACCTGGTGGTAGCCAGACTTTAGGTCAATCTTGCTGAAGAAATTTCCCCCCTTGAGTTGGTCCAGAAGGTCATCAATCCTGGGAATGGGTTAGTAGTTCCTGATTGTGATCTTGTTTAAGGATCTGTAATCAATGCAGATTCGCCAAATCCCATCCTTCTTCTGCACCAGTACAATTAGGCTTCCGCAAGGGGAGGAGCTAGGTCTGATGTGCCCCTTTTGAAGAAGCTCTTGGATCTGACATTTGATTTCGTCATTCTCCATCAATGAGTGTTGATAGACTGGTCCATTAGGTAGAGGTGCGTCGGGGGTCAGATCAATTGGATGCTTGACTTGGCAGTGTGTCGGTACCCTTGTAGGTGAGACAAAGATGTCTCTGTATTCTTCCACGATCTTGTCCACTTGCTTTTGCTGTAAAGAGAGACATTGTGTAGAGGCCAAGGATGTGGTGGCGACCTTTTTCTTACTATGACCATGGATCACAAAGAAGATGAACTTCTCAGTTTTTTAAATGACCTTATTGCATTTCTTAGCAGAGATTAAAGAAATAGCAGTAGACAGTGCCACCTCTGGGATCCTGTACAATTGTCTACCCAAAGTAATAATAACACTGCGAGGTCTAGACATATACACAGCATGACCCTTCCACAAATATGGTTGTCCTAAAAGAACATCACAAACTTCAAGGGGATAAATATCACACAGTACCTGATATTTGAAAGGCTTGATGTCGTAGGGAAGACAACATTGTTGGCTGACATGTAAATCTCTTCCTTGACGAAGCTAGTCGATGGTGTAGGGTTGCGAGTGTGGTGTCATTGGCAGGTTCAACCAATTGACAACCTCTATTGAAATCGGGCTCTTCTGACTACCGTTGTCGATAATGAAATGAATCGAAGCCCCCTTGACCCACACATGCGAGTGAAAGAGGTTTTCCCCTTCCTCTGGTTCTTCTAGTTCGCTTGGCCAAAATTTGGTGGTAGCGACCATGGCACTGGGTTCAACATTGATAATTTTCTTCCCTCCTTCAAGATTTGAATTGGAATCAAAATCAACCTCTAACTCGGAAGCCTTCACCTCGGTCATGAGGGACTATTCAGAGCGACATTCGTCAGTGTTGTGCTAGGGACTTTTATGGTACTCACACCATTTTCCTGTGGCCTTCTTTGTCTTCTCGTTTCCCTTCTTGTATTGTGGCTTGGACGGATTGTCTTGAGGGTGACCATCTCGACTTGGTCCCTTGTTGTGTGGGTTGGGGTCGCCTTTTCCCTTCTTCGGCTGTGAGGGGTTTGCAGATCCAAACTCTCGTCTTTTCTGCTTAAATTTCTGCTCGATCTTGATGACGTATCTATAAGCCGTGCCCAATGAGGTGATGTCCAGGAACTCCATTTCTGTTTGAATGTATCTATGCAAACAACCACTGTATTTTATCACCAAATGATGCTCAGGATTTTTGATACCCAATTTGGTGTGGAGTGTATGGAAAATATTGGTGAAGTATGGTGTTGTCTGGTCCCTTTCTTGACGTAGGGTGGTCCATTTGGTGTACTGGTCCTCGTAGCTCCCGACATGATAGTATTGTTCTTTAATGGCATCCCAGAAGGAATCCCATGTAGGGGTTGTTATTGCACAGTTTGTAGCTAGGAAGAAATGCTATAAATTAGAAGGCCAAACTGGTGTAACAGGAACCTATCCCACCCAATGTCACCATGATGCGGAGGTTCTTTCTCTTTAGGGAGGTGAGGCCCAGGGGAGACGTCCCTGGTGACCTGGGGTTTTGAAGAGGCTAAAGGATAATCAGACAATGACAAGTTCCCCCTTCACAGATCACCACCAGAACAGATAGTCTGTCTTATAGCCAACAAAGATAACCAAGTAGAATCCCTTCCCGAGAACAAAGCAACAATAAATTGATTTATGTAGGCTTTGGTTAGTACTTCATATATATCAAAGACTTTATGATATTCAATATAAGAAATTTGAAAGTAAATGTTGGCGAAGTCAATGTTTACAAAATGGAAATACAAGTAATGTCACTTCACCAATAAATACTAGAACAATATGGCATTCAATGCAACCAATCAATACTTAACTCAATTAATGTCTTTAACTACCATTCCATTTCTCATAAAATGAAACATTGTTGCATTAAAGATGTAATAACCAAGGATGACATCAACAACTAGGGTTAGTAAGTCAGTTGATCTTAGGGTTAGTGTAGTTAGGGTTTGAAATTCAATTTTTTAGAGAGTTTGTGATCAAGTTCCACTTCAACATTGCAGGTCTTGAGATAAGTGCCTTCTAGGGTAAAATGGAGTCAATTTAAAGGACACAAGGGTTGAAGGAGGACGACTAAGGATTGGAGGGAAGAGCTCTGAAGTGCTACTATTGCAAGGCCTCAGAGACAAAACCCTATAGGAGAGAGGCTCACTCCAGTGTTTCTATGGCAAGGCCTCGTGCTCTCTCCTCCTTCCTTAGATGGAAAAAACGGCTAGCATGAAATATAAAGTCAAGACAAGAGAGTAAAATAAGGGAGATTGTTGCTACAGCAAGGCTCTATCATAAAACCCTAGAAGAAAAATAGCCCTAAGTGTAGATAACCTAGGTCGGGGACGTCTTCTCCTTCTTGAGATCAAACAGGTATGGCTAGCAAAGGGGAAGAGGAGAAAGGAGTGTAGCTACGGCTAGGCTCTCTTTCCTCTTCAATGGATGAAAATTTATCTATCAGGGGACATGAGATAAGAACCTACTTGTGTGCTTGTCACCTAGGGTTTTAATCAGCAAATTATAAACGTATGCAAGAATATAAGACTACAACCATTCATTAAAGATTTTTTGCACAAAAAACACTTACATATCACCATGAAATAGCATGCAAGCCCTAGTTGTAACACCTTCCTTCAAGGGAAATGCCAAAATATCTTCCTTCAACAAGTGCACCTTCCTTAAATCAGCCAAGTACCCAAGATAGGGTGAAAATTTCAAACCTCACTAATGAGTGAGTGAGTTATGATCATAAAATGAGAGTGAAAATCTCTCATTTATACAAAACCTTGACCTCATTTTACATTTTAGGTCAGGTAAAAGGTCGATAAGGACAAATTATCAAAATCATATTGTTTTACATTAAATTGTCAAACAAAAACCCTAAATAAGCAGAAAAGAGATTAAAATCCCCTCTAAGGGAGGCCCTATCCCTTTCTAGGGCAAATGAAACATCCTGGAGTAAAACGTTAGCCCTCCAGGGGCTTCTCCAACATGCCACATGTGCCACTGCTGCCCAGTCTACCTCCAAAGACGTCCAATAGGCTGGATGATGTCATGGTCATCAAAGGTGATGTCCTAGGCCCTCCAAGGCCAACGTATCAGTGAAAAGGGCTCATCCCCCTAGGCTAAGCTATGCTGGGGTGCCTTTAGTGGAACATCCTCTTCTTCTCTGGTGCAAAGACTATGATCAATCTATGTCATGTCTCTACCCCCTGATGGTGTCACAACATCCATCTGGTGGGCTCTTCAGCCCCATGGAGGTCTGAACTGATCATCTCCCCATGTGTACCGGTCCAAATGGTAATTGTCCATCGAGTATGGTCCTGCACATCAAAGGCTACGCCCTCCATGGGTTCATCAGTCATAGGGATCATGGAAATGTCAATCACATTTCATCATTAATATTATTAAACACATGCATAAATCCCTAATACATCAATCAATAGCTCAAAGATGTTACACAAGCTTGCAATACAAGTCTGGGGAAAAGGACAAGGCTTCCTATTGGGCTAGTGTCCACAGAAAAGGGCAAGTTCCCAGAAATACCTCTTCCAAGCCATGCAAGTGGGTGGTATGGTCAAGGGATGTCCAAGAATGTGGGTGCAATGATGGCCAAGGGTGCAAAGATGTTACCTGTGGGTGCCTTTGTAGAAGGCGAGTTGTCCCTATCATGGATGCATTTTTTCCAAGCCAATTCTTGCCTTTATTCTTTTTATTCTTTTATTTTCTTTTTTTTCAAAAGCTAATCAGGGGACACTGCCTTGGCATGGTGACCAGAGCTGACAGCGTTACCCACAAGTACTTTTGTAGAGATGAGAAGGTTGGCTCGTGATGAGACCCCCTTTCCCTTGGCCATGCAACCAAGAGTCACTGCCTTAGCGTGGTAACCAGCTGGTGGCAATGTCATACGATTAGGTACGCATGGACCTAATAGGCTAGCTCGTGATGAGACCCCCTATCCTCTGATTAGGTCTTGTTTTATTATTTCTTTGGGTCCCTCTTGTTTCTTGCTGAGAAGATTTTTATTGATTTCTCGGGGATCATAGGGTGAAGCATCTCGAGGTTCACTTTTAGGCTTTTATCTTTTACCAGCTTTCTTTTACCTTCTGGTCCTTTAGCCCCTTCTTCCCATGAGGTAAGGTGCAATCCTAAAATAGGTCAACCCAATGCCTAGACAAGGGGAATGGGATAGGTGAGTAGGAAACAAGATGTAAGAGTGGTGCTATGATGGGAGTGGATGATGGCTTTTCAGAAATCCCCCCAGTGGAAAACCAAAACCTACAGACACATGCTTTCTAGGGCACCCTGTCAATCCCCCCAAACATGGTCAAGTGAGAAAATGTAAGATCTAAGAAGTCGTTAGAGATAAGAGGAACCAGATGCATATATTTAAAGGTTTCAATAATCAAAAGTGACACATACCATGATACCTGGACCAATTACCTCATGGAGCAAGAACCTCTTTTGACACAGGACCAATCCATGTTGAAGATGATAATGATGATGCTACTTTATCTCCATGTTGAAGATGATAATGATAATGCTACTTCAGCTCCATTGAAGATGATAATGATGATGCTACTTCAGCTCCATGCTGAAGATGATAATGATGAATCTACTTCAGCTTTATGTTGATGGTGGTGATGATGTTGTTCCAAATCCATGCTGTGAATGATGATGATGATACTACTCTAGCTCCATGTTGTGAACAATGATGTTATTTATGTCGAGAAAAACTTCTGATGATTTATAGATGTTTCAGTCATTGTTCCAGATGCTAATGATGTTGTTCCACTCTCTCTCTCTCTCTCTCTCTCTCTCTCTCTCTCTCTCTCTC
>ML800552.1:180538-192532 GCA_009831015.1 Picea engelmannii
GATGTTGTATTGGGTTATGTCAGTAGAATACCCTTCTTGTCAAGAGGGAGTGTTGAAATATTGTAATTGTGAAGAATATTCTTCTTATTGTTGAGTTATTATCTTATAGATCAATCCACTTTTGTGGATTAATCATGTTGGGACTTATGTATGACCAAATCCCCTTTTTCGGATTGGTCAAACCCTAATTAAATGGTGCTAATTGAGAAGTCGGCCCCCAGGGATAATTAAAGTGGTTTTAGCCACTAAGTGAAGAAGTCGACCCTGCTTGATGAAGAGACACCACACTTGCGCCCAGCTAGTATAAATAAGAGAGGCTAGCACCTCCTACACTCACTCATCCACTCATCTAGTGTGCAAGTTTTGGAGATAGCTGCAGTTTCTGGAGGAGGGAGAGAGATGCTCATGCTCAATCTTGGTTATTCTTGATGGTCTTGTTTTTTATCTTGGTATTGTATTGGAAATCTATATTAAGGAATTTTTTGTTGGGTTTCTCCCCCATGAGGATTTCTGAGGATAAAATGTTGTGTACCTGGTGATTGTGTTTCTCTCAGTGATGTTGCTTATGCTATTATTGTCTAATAAATTGAAAAGAACTAAATAGCAGCTCTAAATTTAACATCAAGCACCTTGTGGGGAATTTTATTATTCACGTACACTGTCCTTTTCGTTGGTTCTTCCCACAACTGCAAAGGAAGATCTTGATATTGTATCATGGCCTTTATTGCTTCCATGATCATCTGGTTTTTCCTTTCAGCTATTCCATTCTGTTGAGGGTTATAGGGAGTATAAATCTCCCTCGTAATCCCAACTTCCTTGCACTACTCCTTGAATTCTTCTGAGGTGAATTCACCTCCATTGTCTGATCGCAAGGTATTTCATCTTTCGCTTTGTCAAGTTTTCTACCAGAGCCTTGAACTCTTTGAATTTTCCAAAAACTTCATTCTTTGCTTTTAACAAATAATTTTACGTGAGTAATCATCAATGAAATCTACATAATATACATACTCGCTTAGTGAAGTTTCCGACATCGGTCCACACACGTCTGAATGCATGATGTCCAAAACTGCTTTGGCTCTGCTATCGCTATTGGAAAATGAGTGCTTCACTTTCTTGCCTTATGCACATCCTTTGGACACTCCATCTTGTTCTGGTTGGATTTTTGGAAGACCTGTCACCATTTTTCTCACAATTGGAAGAGCTTTGTAGTGTAGGTAAGAAAATATCCTATGACATAGTTCACTGGGATTCACAATATCATGAACCATTACAGAGTCTGAATGTCCTTTTAATTTGTAGAGACCTCCTTCTTCAACTCCAATCACTACTACATAATCAAGGGTCTTGCCTTTAGGCCACCTCAGAACTTGACCATCAATAAATGGTACTCTAAATCCTTTCTTGTCCAATGTTGAAATTGAGAAGATTCTTCTTTAAACCTGGAACATAGAGAAAATCCTTCATCTTCATTGGCTTTCCCGAGTTTAACTTGTAGGAATCTTCTCTAACACGTTTGATTGGATACCAATAGTCATCACCCAATTTCACCTTGTGAGGTGAATCTTTATGAATAAGGTTAGATAATGAGTCTTCATAGCATGTCATGTTCTTGGAAGCACCATTGTCTATCAACCAAGTGTCACTTCCATGAGTAACAATACCTGTGAGGGATAAGATAAGAACATAATCCTCATCACTTGATTCATGTTGCTTTGAAACCTTCTTGGGAGGCTCATCATCTTCATATGTGTGAGCTTGATGCCTCTTACTTCCTTTCTTATTCTTAATTTCCATAATGAGGGGGAAATCCCTAACAAAGTGTCCCAATTCCTGAAAACAATAACATATGATCTTTGAGTTGTCTCTTTGACCTATCTTAAACTTCTTAGGTAAAGAGTGCTCCTTCTTGTTCTTTCCTTTCCTAGTGTGGGCGCCTAGGTCTTGATTTTCATCTGCCATCTTTTCTTCTCTTGCAGTTGTCCTAGCTTCTTCCTTGTTACAATCTTCCCCAAGCCTATTGAACTTGGGAAGCTTCTTCCTTGAGAAAATTCCTTGGATGAATGCATCCCATGACCTTGGGAGGCCATTCAAGGTATTCATCACCATCTCTTCTCCTTCTATCGTGTCACCAATGGCTTCTATCTACTCCTTGATTTGATTCACTCTTGATAAGTAGGAGTGAATGGTTTCTGAGTTCTACATTTTCACATTCTTCAATTGAGATATCATGGTCATTCTTTGGTTTATGTTGCTTCCTTCAAATAGATAGGCCAAGGTGTTTGTCATTTTCTTTGGTGAAGATAATGATGATACATGATGGATAAGGTGGTCCTTAATGGAGTCTACAATAATAATTTTTTCTCTCACCATGCCCTTCTTATATTTTCCTTAGCTTCATCTCCTTGAGGTTCTTGAACCTCTTCTATAATGAACTTATCCAGTTCATGTTCTTCAAGAAGGAGGGTTACTGTGTACCTCCAAGCCCTAGAGTTATCAACTCCATCTAGCTTCTCATTGATTTTTATTTCGGTAGTCATCTTGCCTGGGACCACACAAAAATATGACCAAAATTGAAAGACTGAACTTACCAGTAGGTGCGCTCTGCTAAGGTGAGTTTCTTGGTGGTCTTGCTTTGTAAAAATTCCCCTAGAAACTGAAAAAAAGTTAACCTTAGGGTTTGGTTGAAACCCTAACTGCAACAACTGCAAACTAGAAAATTGGTCCACTCGAAAAGTGATCTAGGCTAGGGAGAACCTCTTGATGGTCTTGGTTTGTCCAAAAAATCTCTCTAGACTTAAAACAACTCCTTTTTAGGCTTCTAGATCTACAACTAGCTTCTATTTAGGCCTGCTCTGATACCATGTTGGAATTTTAAATTTTCTAGTTACACAATTAGAACTACTTAATCCAATAGCAATTGTAGTAGGACCACTAAAAGATAGACAATCACAAAGACAATAGAACAAATAGATTATCCTAGGAAACCTTCACGGGGGAGAAAACCCAACAACCAAAATCCTCAATATAGATTCCTTCAATCAATACAATGATGCGCTATAGCTCTCCAAGAAAGACCAAGATCAAAACACCAAAAGAACCTGTCTCCATGACTTGTGCGCTAAACCTTCTTATGCGCTCCAAGATGCACAAGAGAAGTGTGTGTGAGAGTGTGCAAATGAGAGGAACCTATCCTCTATTTATATACAATAGTGTTTCTTGAAGAGACATCACTCTTGTTAAATTTAGAGTTGTTATTAAGTTCTTTTCAATTTACTAGAGCATAACAACATAAGTAGGATCACTAAAAGAAACATGATCACAAGGTACACATCATTTTATCCAGGGAAACCCTCATGGGGGAGAAAACCCAACAAAAACTTCCTCAATGATAGATTTCCAATATGATGCCAGGACTAAAGACCAAAACCACCAAGAAAAGACTAGGACTGAGCATGCGTCTTTCTCTCCTTCTTCTTGTAACTGTAGCTACCTTCAAAATATGTGCACTAGAAGTGGGTGTGTGAGTGAACAAATGAGGCACCCTCCTCACTTATAAATACTATTTGAGGAGGTGTTATGCTTATGTCTCTTAATCAATTAGGGTTGACTTCTTCCAATAATGGTTAAAACCACTTTATTAAATCCCAGCGACCGACTTTACAAACACCACCATATAACTATGGTTTGACCAATCCAAAAAATGGGATTTGGTCATACATAAGTCTCCACATGATCAATCCACAAAAGGGGATTTGATCTATAAGATAATAACTCAATTATTATTAGAATATTCTTCAAAGTTACAATATTTCAACACTCCCCCTTAATGAGAAGGGTATTCTAATGACATAACCCAATACAACATCATCAGGAGAGAGATAGGGAAACAACATAATGAGCATATAGAACATTGACTGGCATATCTACAAATCATTGGAAGTTTTTCTCATCATCAATATCATCATCGTTCACAACAATGGAACTGGAATAACATCATCATCATTATCTGCATCAACATCAATTAACATAACACTAAGGAAACAACATCACCAACACCATCATCAACATCATGAGGTTAGCACAACATCATCAACAACAACATGAGGTTGATACAACATCATCAGCAACAACACAAGGATGAAACAACGTCATCATCAACAACAACACGAGGTTGAAACAACAACATCATCATCACGAGGTAAAGATAACAACATCATCATCATATGGAAACAAAATGAGTCATTTGGAACAACAACATTTTGTGGTACTCTGATAGAACATCCTTACCAGACCTTTGGGATCTACCCAGGAATCATAAGATTCCCTAGGATATAAAATCCTAACGGAGCTACCACATGGTACCTTGACAGACTGTCCATACTGGACCTTTGGGATCTCCCCAGAAATAAAAACATTCCCTAGGATATAAAATCCTAACAGAGCTACCACTACTAACCACAACTAGCATATACATGCATAGGTACTCTGACAGAGCGTCCTTACCGGACCTTCAGGATCTGTGCAGGGATGATCAATCCCCTAGGATATAAAATCCTAACAGAGCTAAATGTTCTTGGTCAAGATATCATAGTATCATCAGCATCACTCCCACTTTTGAGGAAGGTCCTTTCGGACTATACCAAGATTGTCTCGAAAGTATTCAAACTTTACATGAGACAGAGGCCTAGTCAACACATCTACAACCTTCTCATTTGTGCTTCGACTTATCATGGAACACTGGGGTCTCCATAATCTTTATGAAACTTTGGTTATCACATATAATGACAGTGGCTTCCATCTCCAGATCGAATAGACCTGTCAACAACTTTCGAATCCATATGGATTCACAACTGGCGGAACATGCAACAATGTATTCCACTTCTGTTGTGATGAGAGCAATACTAGATTTCTTTCTACTCTGCCATGAAGTCATGATTGGCCCCAGACTAAAACAACATCCTGAAGTGCTCATTCTATCAGAAACACTTCCAGCCGAATGTGAATCAGTATAACCATATAGTCTTAAGTCATGATCTCCAATATAACAGAGACAATAATCTAACATACCCTTAAGGTATCTCATCACATGCTTTCCAACTACATGGTGAACATGTCTGGGCTCTACCAGATACTAACTCAAGGTGTTCACATTAAAGAATATATCTGGCCTGGTATTCATGAGATACATCAATGAACCAATAATATGTTTATATAGTGTAACATCAATCAATTCTGACGAAGTATCAATCAAGAGATTCAACTTTGTTTCCATGGGTGTGTTCATGGCTTTACATTCCAACATATCAATTCTCTTCAGTATTTCAACTGCATACTTCCCTTGGTTAACGAAGATCTTCTCTGGGCTCTACCAAACTTCAAGACCTAAGAAATAATGCATCAGGCCTATGTCTTTCATCTCAAACTCTGCAGTGAGCTTCTTCTTACAATATGCGATGAGCTTTTCCTCTCCTGTTAAGAATAAGTCATCCACATATAGTAGCGATATAACTGGCTCATCATTCATAACCTTGAAGTAAAGGTTAGAATCAACTTTAGTCTTGGTAAAGCATAAGCTCGTCGGGAAACTATCAATTCTACCATACCAAGCTCTAGGAACTTGCTTCAACCCGTACAAATCTTTCTTCAACCTGCAGACATGAGTCTTTCTATCTTCAACTTCAAACCCTTGTAGTTGTTCTATGTACACTTCTTCTTCAATAACACCATTTAAGAAGGTTGTTTTCAAATCCATCTGGTGTAACATCCACTTCATTTTTGGCTGCCAGAGCTATGATGGTTCTGATAGAATTGTATCTGGCTACAATAGAAAATGTCTCTTCATAATCAATGCCTTCCTTTTGAGAAAATCCACGAGCTACAAATCTTGCTTTATGTTTTTCAATACTTTCGTCTGCAACATGTTTTATCTTGTATATCCATTTGTAAGATACGACATCTTTGTCTTTGGTCTGGGAACTATTTTCCATACATCAGTCTTTATAATGGATTGGTATTCTTTTGTCATGGCATCCACCCATTCTTTCTTCTGAATGGCTTCTTCAAAGCAAGTAGGTTCCTTTTCTATGAGATCACACATCAAGGCCATATGACTGAAGAATGTCTTAGGTTTCTTGCATTGTCTCATGGTTCCTTTTAGAGCTCCATACTTCTCTCGATCTTGAATAAGTTCCATTTCCCAAGATGGATTTCTCTTGTGAGAGATTGTCATCTGGGGAGGTTCTTGAGATTCTATCATATCATGATCTTCTGGAATCTCATCGTTAGGGGTAACTGTAACTTCCTTCATTGGCTCTACAACTCTTGAGCTATAGGTTCTTCTTCATATACTTCTTCAAGATGGCATCTCCTTGATCTCTTGAGTGTTGCATCTTCATCAAAGGTTACATATTTTTTTATCTCAATATGATGGTAACCTAGTATGTAACTTCTAAAGGCCTTAGAGACCTCATAGTATCCAACAAATATTCCCTTATTTCCTGAAGGGTCCAACTTAGTTCTTCTTTCTTTCAGAATGTGTACAAACATTGGACAACCAAATATTTTTAGATTCCTTACTTATGGCTTCTTCCCAGTGAACATTTCTTCGGGGTTTTGAATCCAAGTGCACCATGGCATAATTTGTTTTGGACATAAACTGTTGTTCTTATTGCTTCAGTCCAAAAGTGCATTAGAATATCTTGATCGAGGATCATAGTCTTCATTGCTTCCATTATTGTTCTATTTTTTCTTTTTGCTATACCATTTTGTTGAGGATTATAGGGAGTGGTGAGTTCCCTCTTAATCCCGACATCTCTGCAAAATCCTCCAAATTCACTTGAGGTGTATTCTCCTCCATTATCTGACTTGAGTATCTTAATCTTTCTTTCAGAGAGATTTTCTACCAAGGCTTTTAATTCCTTGAACTTTCCTTAATTTATACAAGCCACCTTCTTTTGTTCCAATAACAATTGCATCTTCTATGGTTTTTCCTTTAGGCCATGTTATAGCACAAGTTTTAGGTTGGGAAAAGCCTCACCCTGTTGGAATACTGAGACAGGGGGGTGAATCAATATTACCCTTTTTCTACGATTAACAGTTACTTTTTATATTTTATTGATTATCACAATGAATCAACTATGAATTGTATGCAAAATCAATTATATAAATATATTTAACAACAATTACAAGTTTTATAAACAATAGTGAAGGACACCAATCCTCTTTAGAGCACCAACCCTATGAAGCACCAACTCCCTCATCTTTAGGGCACCAACCCTAGGAAGCACCAACTCCCTCATCTTTAGGGAACCAACCCTAGGAAGCACCAGCTCCCTCGTCTTTAGGGAACCAACCCTAGGAAGCACCAGCTCCCTTTAATTTAGGGAACCAACCCTAGGAAGCACCAACTCCCTTGTATTTAGGGCACCAACCCTAGGAAGCACCAACTCCCTTGTAATTTACAATTTTCTTAGTAAGGATATGAATCCTTCCATGCTCCTCCCTTCCACCCTCACTGCATAAGTATCTTCAACTTTCCTTCTTGGAATCTGCTTCTCCTTTTGATCTTCTGATCTAGGTTGCAGAGACGCTTTTTTCTCACCACTCTTTCTTGTTTATATACTCTTCCAACTGGTGTAAGCTATGAAACATTGTGTCCCTTTGTTTGGACCATCGCACCTCTTCATTTTAACATTAACAATAATCACTTTTATTATTCAAAAGTTTATTGTTAATTATTTAATTTAGTGAGAGTGATTTTCGTAGATCGATCACATGTATGGATCGATTTATTTTTAACTCGATTCCATATTCCTGCAAATATTTGCAGAAACCGAGTTTTGCATAGGTGCTTCCTTCAAACCTTTTTCATATGATCACAAGCATAGAACCACAGGCTTACCAATTTAAGCGTTGCCTAATTTTACCCTTATTTCTCTATTCCATACGACCGTAGGTGGTGATTAGGTGCAAGGATAAATAAGTGCTTGATCACTTGTCAATATTAACGGTCATGTTTTAATCGCATGATGAGATGGATGGTTTTGATTACTTAGGGACTTTCGTCCTTCACGACTTCAGGACTTATGTCATTTGCTGGTGGTGAAAATCCCGAAGTAAAACTCCCGGAGTGACGTAACTTGCTGACGTCACTTGTTGACATGACATGGGCCGAGTGGATGCCATGTGTCACTCAGATTCGTGATTTACATGTACCTGAACTATTGATTTGATATTGACACTTGTCATTATCTGACTGTGCCACATGTCCTTGTTGACGTGGTCTACTGACGTAGATCTCTCGATGTGGCACATATTCATCTCCTTCATCAAACGGTCAGGATATTATCCGAAATGTATCTCAGATCAACGGTTGAGAGTGACTTCGAGATTTAGGCCTTAGAGACTTCGGTTAATTTGATCTCTCCACTTCCTAGTTCTTCCGAAGTGAGATTCCCTCAAGTGTAACCTCCTCACAACTTTT
The DNA here is from genome assembly GCA_009831015.1 of Picea engelmannii. Taxonomy (NCBI): domain Eukaryota; kingdom Viridiplantae; phylum Streptophyta; class Pinopsida; order Pinales; family Pinaceae; genus Picea; species Picea engelmannii. The sequence continues at coordinate 189,021 of ML800552.1, forward strand.
AACCCAAAATGAATGTTGTTCGTTGATCATGTTCTTAGATTGACGGCTTGATATGTATGTGATGTTTCTTTGCCCTGGTTTAAATCTGACTCTTCTTCTTTTCTTATCCTATCCTTCCACTTTAAAGTGATCCAACGGTTGTCGGGAATTCGGGTATTTGAGATCTCAGTCCTTGCTTATCCTATCCTTTCACTTAAAGTGATCCAACAATTGTTGGGAATTCGGGTATTCGAGATCTCAACCCTTTTTCCTTGCTTATCCTATCCTTCCACTTAAAGTGATCCAACGCTCGAGAAGGCTCTCGAAGCAAAATAACGATCAAGGATGATTGCGGGGTCCTCAACTAGCACAACTTTTAAGACTTCCGTCGAGTTCCACAATGGAAACCGCTCGTTGGTAATGGAACTGATGTCAATCGTAGATCTATTTTCAGGTGACCATCAACAGTCAATGTGGATTGTGGAACCACAACTTGCGAGTGGTTCAATTTGTCACAAAAGCTCCACAATTGAAGTTGTGCGATTGTTTGTGAGTCAACCATAGTTGTCGATCTTTGAATCTATAAGATCTAACAATCCTGACTAATTACGGGATTGGAAATAACACGTTGTATAATTGTCCTTTTGATTTTTGCAATCTATCCTTGTCGTTGATCTGGCGCTTGCATATCCAACGATCACGACTTATTCTGATTGTTTGGTGGATCAACCATAGTCATCGATCTTTGAGTCGATGAGATCTGATGATCTAGAATAATTGTGGGATTGGAAATAACGTATAGTTTGATTCTCCCTCCGCGCTCTGCAATCAATCCCTGCCGTTGATATGGCGCTTGCGTATCCAACGGTCCTGGTTTGTCCTGTGGGGATTTTGATCCCGATCACATTTATGCACTGTGCTTTCCCTTCTGAGCTTCATGTGCATCATCATTTGTTGACATCAACGACAATACATTAATGACAGTATGTCCAACAATCTCCCTCTTTGTCATTGAGGGCAACACTCTAACTTCATACATACTCCCCCTGTGATGATTATTTTCTCTATGGAGTTACTCTCCCCCTTTGAAATCAATGGAAAAGGGTTGCTCCACCTGGGGTAATGCTCCCCTGACTATTTGATTTTTAATGAGGTTTTTGAATTACTCCTAATTTCTGTCGAAGATTTTCAAAAGTACTCCTGGGCAGAGGTTTTGTGAAAATGTTAGCAATCTGTTCTTTGGTGTCTACATGCACTATTTTGACCACCTTTTGGGCAACCTGATCTTTTAAAAAATGGTATTTGATTGGTATGTGTTTAGTTTTATAATGCATCACTGGATTTTTAGAGATGCTTATGGCACTAGTGTTGTCACATTTAATAGTAATAGGAGTGTTATATTTTATTTGTAGGTCTTCTAAAGTTTGTTTCATCCAAAGGACTTGTGTGCAACAGGATGCAGTAGCAATGTATTCTTCCTCTGTTGTAGAAAGAGATGTGGATGTTTGTTTCTTGATTGACCATCCCACTAGACTTTTTCCCAAGAAAAATGCTCCTCCACTGGTGTTTTTTCTATCATCTTTGCTACCTACCCAATCAACATCAGTATATGCAGTTAGGTTAAATTTTTATCTTTTGGATACCACAATCCAAGTTCTAGGGTGCCTTGAAGGTATCTGAATATTCTTTTTACTTCTTTTAAGTGAGTTTCTCTAGGTGCAGATTGAAATCTCCCCACAAGTCCTACAACTTGCATGATGTCAGGTCTCGTTGTTGTTGAGTAGAGTAAACTTCCAATCATTTATCTATACATTGTTTGATCCACTTTTGGTGAGTCATCTTCTATACTTAGCTTACATCCAGTGACCGTGGGAGTACTCCTGGGTTTACTGTCTTCCATTTGAAATTTCTTCAGGATGTCTTTGATATATTTGGTTTGTGAAACAAATATTCCATTTTTTGTTTGATTTACTTGTAAACCTAAGAAAAATGAAAGTTCTCCCAACATAGACTTTTCAAACTCTTCTTGCATTTTAGTTGCAAATGTTTTGCTTAATGTAGTGAGATTACTCCCAAATATGATGTCATCTACATATACTACCACAACAATCATGTTTTGATCCTCAATTTTGATATATAGGTTGTTGTCAATAGTCCCTTTCTTGTATCCATGTTTTTGTAGATACTGATCAAGCCTAAAGAACCATGCTCTAGGGGATTGTTTAAGACCATACATGGCCTTTTTCAGTTTGCACACATAGTCCTGGTTTTCTGATAAAATGAATCCTTCTGGTTGCTCAACATAGACTTCTTCCTCTAATGTTCCATTAAGGAATGTTGATTTGACATCCATCTGATAGATTTTGAAATCTCTGAAGCATGCAAATGATATTAACATTATGATGGCCTCAAGTCTTTCTACAGGAGCGAAGGTTTCTTCAAAATCAATACCTTCTACTTGGGAATATCCCTTGTAGACTAATCTGGCTTTGTTCTTTATAATTTCCCCATTTTCATTTAATTTGTTCTTGAAGATCCATTTAGTTCCTATCACATTCTTGTTCTTGGGTCTTGGAACTAGTTCCCAAGTCTGATTCTTTTCTATTTGATCTAGTTATTCATTCATTGATTTTATCCAATCTTTAATTTTTGCAACTTCTTTAACTGACTTAGTTTCAATTAAGGATAACATTTCTTGTTCTAGGTCAAAGGTTAGTTTCCTTCTTGTTTCTACTCCTGCACTTTTATGTCCAATGATTTGGCTTTCAGGATGATTCTTCTGAACTCTTTTAGATGGAGCTCTTGGAAAGGGTGTCTCTTCATTGTCTTCTTCATCAGTGTGTGGTTCATTTTCCTATATTTCATCATCATTTTCTTGTTGATATTCTACATCATCCTCTTCTTGTTGATATTTTTTATCAAAGTCTTGGGATATTCCCTTTTTTAGATCATCTATTTTTACATTTGCACTTTCCACTATTTTCAGTAGTCTAAGATTATAACATTTGTATGCCTTTTTATTCGATGAGTATGCTAAGAATATTCCTTCATCAGATCTTGGGTCAAATTTTCCTAGGTTGTCTTCATCATTCTTTGTGTAACATTTACTTCCAAAAATTCTAAAGTGTTTTATAAAGGCTAGCCTCCCAAACCATAGTTCATAAGGGGTCTTGTCATGATTGGGTCTCAACTAGGCTGTATTAATTATGTGGATTGTTGTGTGGATCGCATCTCTCCAGAATTTGTCTATAAGTTTGGCTTCATTTAGCATAGTTCTTGCATCTTCTTGAACTGTTATGTTTTTCCTTTCTACCACTCCATTTTGTTGAGGAGTCCTTGGAGCTGAAAACTATCTTTTGATACCATGGTTTTCACATAATTGAGTAAACTCTTTAGAGGTGAATTCTCCTCCATTGTCTGATCTTAGACATTTAATTTTGAGATCTGTTTCATTTTCGAAAAGAGCTTTAAATGTTTTAAATTTCTCAAAGGCTTCTGATTTTTCGTTTAAAAAGAAAACCCAGGTCAGTCTT
>ML800552.1:192632-244529 GCA_009831015.1 Picea engelmannii
ATGCACAAGAGAAGTGTGTGTGAGAGTGTGCAAATGAGAGGAACCTATCCTCTATTTATATACAATAGTGTTTCTTGAAGAGACATCACTCTTGTTAAATTTAGAGTTGTTATTAAGTTCTTTTCAATTTACTAGAGCATAACAACATAAGTAGGATCACTAAAAGAAACATGATCACAAGGTACACATCATTTTATCCAGGGAAACCCTCATGGGGGAGAAAACCCAACAAAAACTTCCTCAATGATAGATTTCCAATATGATGCCAGGACTAAAGACCAAAACCACCAAGAAAAGACTAGGACTGAGCATGCGTCTTTCTCTCCTTCTTCTTGTAACTGTAGCTACCTTCAAAATATGTGCACTAGAAGTGGGTGTGTGAGTGAACAAATGAGGCACCCTCCTCACTTATAAATACTATTTGAGGAGGTGTTATGCTTATGTCTCTTAATCAATTAGGGTTGACTTCTTCCAATAATGGTTAAAACCACTTTATTAAATCCCAGCGACCGACTTTACAAACACCACCATATAACTATGGTTTGACCAATCCAAAAAATGGGATTTGGTCATACATAAGTCTCCACATGATCAATCCACAAAAGGGGATTTGATCTATAAGATAATAACTCAATTATTATTAGAATATTCTTCAAAGTTACAATATTTCAACACTCCCCCTTAATGAGAAGGGTATTCTAATGACATAACCCAATACAACATCATCAGGAGAGAGATAGGGAAACAACATAATGAGCATATAGAACATTGACTGGCATATCTACAAATCATTGGAAGTTTTTCTCATCATCAATATCATCATCGTTCACAACAATGGAACTGGAATAACATCATCATCATTATCTGCATCAACATCAATTAACATAACACTAAGGAAACAACATCACCAACACCATCATCAACATCATGAGGTTAGCACAACATCATCAACAACAACATGAGGTTGATACAACATCATCAGCAACAACACAAGGATGAAACAACGTCATCATCAACAACAACACGAGGTTGAAACAACAACATCATCATCACGAGGTAAAGATAACAACATCATCATCATATGGAAACAAAATGAGTCATTTGGAACAACAACATTTTGTGGTACTCTGATAGAACATCCTTACCAGACCTTTGGGATCTACCCAGGAATCATAAGATTCCCTAGGATATAAAATCCTAACGGAGCTACCACATGGTACCTTGACAGACTGTCCATACTGGACCTTTGGGATCTCCCCAGAAATAAAAACATTCCCTAGGATATAAAATCCTAACAGAGCTACCACTACTAACCACAACTAGCATATACATGCATAGGTACTCTGACAGAGCGTCCTTACCGGACCTTCAGGATCTGTGCAGGGATGATCAATCCCCTAGGATATAAAATCCTAACAGAGCTAAATGTTCTTGGTCAAGATATCATAGTATCATCAGCATCACTCCCACTTTTGAGGAAGGTCCTTTCGGACTATACCAAGATTGTCTCGAAAGTATTCAAACTTTACATGAGACAGAGGCCTAGTCAACACATCTACAACCTTCTCATTTGTGCTTCGACTTATCATGGAACACTGGGGTCTCCATAATCTTTATGAAACTTTGGTTATCACATATAATGACAGTGGCTTCCATCTCCAGATCGAATAGACCTGTCAACAACTTTCGAATCCATATGGATTCACAACTGGCGGAACATGCAACAATGTATTCCACTTCTGTTGTGATGAGAGCAATACTAGATTTCTTTCTACTCTGCCATGAAGTCATGATTGGCCCCAGACTAAAACAACATCCTGAAGTGCTCATTCTATCAGAAACACTTCCAGCCGAATGTGAATCAGTATAACCATATAGTCTTAAGTCATGATCTCCAATATAACAGAGACAATAATCTAACATACCCTTAAGGTATCTCATCACATGCTTTCCAACTACATGGTGAACATGTCTGGGCTCTACCAGATACTAACTCAAGGTGTTCACATTAAAGAATATATCTGGCCTGGTATTCATGAGATACATCAATGAACCAATAATATGTTTATATAGTGTAACATCAATCAATTCTGACGAAGTATCAATCAAGAGATTCAACTTTGTTTCCATGGGTGTGTTCATGGCTTTACATTCCAACATATCAATTCTCTTCAGTATTTCAACTGCATACTTCCCTTGGTTAACGAAGATCTTCTCTGGGCTCTACCAAACTTCAAGACCTAAGAAATAATGCATCAGGCCTATGTCTTTCATCTCAAACTCTGCAGTGAGCTTCTTCTTACAATATGCGATGAGCTTTTCCTCTCCTGTTAAGAATAAGTCATCCACATATAGTAGCGATATAACTGGCTCATCATTCATAACCTTGAAGTAAAGGTTAGAATCAACTTTAGTCTTGGTAAAGCATAAGCTCGTCGGGAAACTATCAATTCTACCATACCAAGCTCTAGGAACTTGCTTCAACCCGTACAAATCTTTCTTCAACCTGCAGACATGAGTCTTTCTATCTTCAACTTCAAACCCTTGTAGTTGTTCTATGTACACTTCTTCTTCAATAACACCATTTAAGAAGGTTGTTTTCAAATCCATCTGGTGTAACATCCACTTCATTTTTGGCTGCCAGAGCTATGATGGTTCTGATAGAATTGTATCTGGCTACAATAGAAAATGTCTCTTCATAATCAATGCCTTCCTTTTGAGAAAATCCACGAGCTACAAATCTTGCTTTATGTTTTTCAATACTTTCGTCTGCAACATGTTTTATCTTGTATATCCATTTGTAAGATACGACATCTTTGTCTTTGGTCTGGGAACTATTTTCCATACATCAGTCTTTATAATGGATTGGTATTCTTTTGTCATGGCATCCACCCATTCTTTCTTCTGAATGGCTTCTTCAAAGCAAGTAGGTTCCTTTTCTATGAGATCACACATCAAGGCCATATGACTGAAGAATGTCTTAGGTTTCTTGCATTGTCTCATGGTTCCTTTTAGAGCTCCATACTTCTCTCGATCTTGAATAAGTTCCATTTCCCAAGATGGATTTCTCTTGTGAGAGATTGTCATCTGGGGAGGTTCTTGAGATTCTATCATATCATGATCTTCTGGAATCTCATCGTTAGGGGTAACTGTAACTTCCTTCATTGGCTCTACAACTCTTGAGCTATAGGTTCTTCTTCATATACTTCTTCAAGATGGCATCTCCTTGATCTCTTGAGTGTTGCATCTTCATCAAAGGTTACATATTTTTTTATCTCAATATGATGGTAACCTAGTATGTAACTTCTAAAGGCCTTAGAGACCTCATAGTATCCAACAAATATTCCCTTATTTCCTGAAGGGTCCAACTTAGTTCTTCTTTCTTTCAGAATGTGTACAAACATTGGACAACCAAATATTTTTAGATTCCTTACTTATGGCTTCTTCCCAGTGAACATTTCTTCGGGGTTTTGAATCCAAGTGCACCATGGCATAATTTGTTTTGGACATAAACTGTTGTTCTTATTGCTTCAGTCCAAAAGTGCATTAGAATATCTTGATCGAGGATCATAGTCTTCATTGCTTCCATTATTGTTCTATTTTTTCTTTTTGCTATACCATTTTGTTGAGGATTATAGGGAGTGGTGAGTTCCCTCTTAATCCCGACATCTCTGCAAAATCCTCCAAATTCACTTGAGGTGTATTCTCCTCCATTATCTGACTTGAGTATCTTAATCTTTCTTTCAGAGAGATTTTCTACCAAGGCTTTTAATTCCTTGAACTTTCCTTAATTTATACAAGCCACCTTCTTTTGTTCCAATAACAATTGCATCTTCTATGGTTTTTCCTTTAGGCCATGTTATAGCACAAGTTTTAGGTTGGGAAAAGCCTCACCCTGTTGGAATACTGAGACAGGGGGGTGAATCAATATTACCCTTTTTCTACGATTAACAGTTACTTTTTATATTTTATTGATTATCACAATGAATCAACTATGAATTGTATGCAAAATCAATTATATAAATATATTTAACAACAATTACAAGTTTTATAAACAATAGTGAAGGACACCAATCCTCTTTAGAGCACCAACCCTATGAAGCACCAACTCCCTCATCTTTAGGGCACCAACCCTAGGAAGCACCAACTCCCTCATCTTTAGGGAACCAACCCTAGGAAGCACCAGCTCCCTCGTCTTTAGGGAACCAACCCTAGGAAGCACCAGCTCCCTTTAATTTAGGGAACCAACCCTAGGAAGCACCAACTCCCTTGTATTTAGGGCACCAACCCTAGGAAGCACCAACTCCCTTGTAATTTACAATTTTCTTAGTAAGGATATGAATCCTTCCATGCTCCTCCCTTCCACCCTCACTGCATAAGTATCTTCAACTTTCCTTCTTGGAATCTGCTTCTCCTTTTGATCTTCTGATCTAGGTTGCAGAGACGCTTTTTTCTCACCACTCTTTCTTGTTTATATACTCTTCCAACTGGTGTAAGCTATGAAACATTGTGTCCCTTTGTTTGGACCATCGCACCTCTTCATTTTAACATTAACAATAATCACTTTTATTATTCAAAAGTTTATTGTTAATTATTTAATTTAGTGAGAGTGATTTTCGTAGATCGATCACATGTATGGATCGATTTATTTTTAACTCGATTCCATATTCCTGCAAATATTTGCAGAAACCGAGTTTTGCATAGGTGCTTCCTTCAAACCTTTTTCATATGATCACAAGCATAGAACCACAGGCTTACCAATTTAAGCGTTGCCTAATTTTACCCTTATTTCTCTATTCCATACGACCGTAGGTGGTGATTAGGTGCAAGGATAAATAAGTGCTTGATCACTTGTCAATATTAACGGTCATGTTTTAATCGCATGATGAGATGGATGGTTTTGATTACTTAGGGACTTTCGTCCTTCACGACTTCAGGACTTATGTCATTTGCTGGTGGTGAAAATCCCGAAGTAAAACTCCCGGAGTGACGTAACTTGCTGACGTCACTTGTTGACATGACATGGGCCGAGTGGATGCCATGTGTCACTCAGATTCGTGATTTACATGTACCTGAACTATTGATTTGATATTGACACTTGTCATTATCTGACTGTGCCACATGTCCTTGTTGACGTGGTCTACTGACGTAGATCTCTCGATGTGGCACATATTCATCTCCTTCATCAAACGGTCAGGATATTATCCGAAATGTATCTCAGATCAACGGTTGAGAGTGACTTCGAGATTTAGGCCTTAGAGACTTCGGTTAATTTGATCTCTCCACTTCCTAGTTCTTCCGAAGTGAGATTCCCTCAAGTGTAACCTCCTCACAACTTTTAACCCAAAATGAATGTTGTTCGTTGATCATGTTCTTAGATTGACGGCTTGATATGTATGTGATGTTTCTTTGCCCTGGTTTAAATCTGACTCTTCTTCTTTTCTTATCCTATCCTTCCACTTTAAAGTGATCCAACGGTTGTCGGGAATTCGGGTATTTGAGATCTCAGTCCTTGCTTATCCTATCCTTTCACTTAAAGTGATCCAACAATTGTTGGGAATTCGGGTATTCGAGATCTCAACCCTTTTTCCTTGCTTATCCTATCCTTCCACTTAAAGTGATCCAACGCTCGAGAAGGCTCTCGAAGCAAAATAACGATCAAGGATGATTGCGGGGTCCTCAACTAGCACAACTTTTAAGACTTCCGTCGAGTTCCACAATGGAAACCGCTCGTTGGTAATGGAACTGATGTCAATCGTAGATCTATTTTCAGGTGACCATCAACAGTCAATGTGGATTGTGGAACCACAACTTGCGAGTGGTTCAATTTGTCACAAAAGCTCCACAATTGAAGTTGTGCGATTGTTTGTGAGTCAACCATAGTTGTCGATCTTTGAATCTATAAGATCTAACAATCCTGACTAATTACGGGATTGGAAATAACACGTTGTATAATTGTCCTTTTGATTTTTGCAATCTATCCTTGTCGTTGATCTGGCGCTTGCATATCCAACGATCACGACTTATTCTGATTGTTTGGTGGATCAACCATAGTCATCGATCTTTGAGTCGATGAGATCTGATGATCTAGAATAATTGTGGGATTGGAAATAACGTATAGTTTGATTCTCCCTCCGCGCTCTGCAATCAATCCCTGCCGTTGATATGGCGCTTGCGTATCCAACGGTCCTGGTTTGTCCTGTGGGGATTTTGATCCCGATCACATTTATGCACTGTGCTTTCCCTTCTGAGCTTCATGTGCATCATCATTTGTTGACATCAACGACAATACATTAATGACAGTATGTCCAACAATCTCCCTCTTTGTCATTGAGGGCAACACTCTAACTTCATACATACTCCCCCTGTGATGATTATTTTCTCTATGGAGTTACTCTCCCCCTTTGAAATCAATGGAAAAGGGTTGCTCCACCTGGGGTAATGCTCCCCTGACTATTTGATTTTTAATGAGGTTTTTGAATTACTCCTAATTTCTGTCGAAGATTTTCAAAAGTACTCCTGGGCAGAGGTTTTGTGAAAATGTTAGCAATCTGTTCTTTGGTGTCTACATGCACTATTTTGACCACCTTTTGGGCAACCTGATCTTTTAAAAAATGGTATTTGATTGGTATGTGTTTAGTTTTATAATGCATCACTGGATTTTTAGAGATGCTTATGGCACTAGTGTTGTCACATTTAATAGTAATAGGAGTGTTATATTTTATTTGTAGGTCTTCTAAAGTTTGTTTCATCCAAAGGACTTGTGTGCAACAGGATGCAGTAGCAATGTATTCTTCCTCTGTTGTAGAAAGAGATGTGGATGTTTGTTTCTTGATTGACCATCCCACTAGACTTTTTCCCAAGAAAAATGCTCCTCCACTGGTGTTTTTTCTATCATCTTTGCTACCTACCCAATCAACATCAGTATATGCAGTTAGGTTAAATTTTTATCTTTTGGATACCACAATCCAAGTTCTAGGGTGCCTTGAAGGTATCTGAATATTCTTTTTACTTCTTTTAAGTGAGTTTCTCTAGGTGCAGATTGAAATCTCCCCACAAGTCCTACAACTTGCATGATGTCAGGTCTCGTTGTTGTTGAGTAGAGTAAACTTCCAATCATTTATCTATACATTGTTTGATCCACTTTTGGTGAGTCATCTTCTATACTTAGCTTACATCCAGTGACCGTGGGAGTACTCCTGGGTTTACTGTCTTCCATTTGAAATTTCTTCAGGATGTCTTTGATATATTTGGTTTGTGAAACAAATATTCCATTTTTTGTTTGATTTACTTGTAAACCTAAGAAAAATGAAAGTTCTCCCAACATAGACTTTTCAAACTCTTCTTGCATTTTAGTTGCAAATGTTTTGCTTAATGTAGTGAGATTACTCCCAAATATGATGTCATCTACATATACTACCACAACAATCATGTTTTGATCCTCAATTTTGATATATAGGTTGTTGTCAATAGTCCCTTTCTTGTATCCATGTTTTTGTAGATACTGATCAAGCCTAAAGAACCATGCTCTAGGGGATTGTTTAAGACCATACATGGCCTTTTTCAGTTTGCACACATAGTCCTGGTTTTCTGATAAAATGAATCCTTCTGGTTGCTCAACATAGACTTCTTCCTCTAATGTTCCATTAAGGAATGTTGATTTGACATCCATCTGATAGATTTTGAAATCTCTGAAGCATGCAAATGATATTAACATTATGATGGCCTCAAGTCTTTCTACAGGAGCGAAGGTTTCTTCAAAATCAATACCTTCTACTTGGGAATATCCCTTGTAGACTAATCTGGCTTTGTTCTTTATAATTTCCCCATTTTCATTTAATTTGTTCTTGAAGATCCATTTAGTTCCTATCACATTCTTGTTCTTGGGTCTTGGAACTAGTTCCCAAGTCTGATTCTTTTCTATTTGATCTAGTTATTCATTCATTGATTTTATCCAATCTTTAATTTTTGCAACTTCTTTAACTGACTTAGTTTCAATTAAGGATAACATTTCTTGTTCTAGGTCAAAGGTTAGTTTCCTTCTTGTTTCTACTCCTGCACTTTTATGTCCAATGATTTGGCTTTCAGGATGATTCTTCTGAACTCTTTTAGATGGAGCTCTTGGAAAGGGTGTCTCTTCATTGTCTTCTTCATCAGTGTGTGGTTCATTTTCCTATATTTCATCATCATTTTCTTGTTGATATTCTACATCATCCTCTTCTTGTTGATATTTTTTATCAAAGTCTTGGGATATTCCCTTTTTTAGATCATCTATTTTTACATTTGCACTTTCCACTATTTTCAGTAGTCTAAGATTATAACATTTGTATGCCTTTTTATTCGATGAGTATGCTAAGAATATTCCTTCATCAGATCTTGGGTCAAATTTTCCTAGGTTGTCTTCATCATTCTTTGTGTAACATTTACTTCCAAAAATTCTAAAGTGTTTTATAAAGGCTAGCCTCCCAAACCATAGTTCATAAGGGGTCTTGTCATGATTGGGTCTCAACTAGGCTGTATTAATTATGTGGATTGTTGTGTGGATCGCATCTCTCCAGAATTTGTCTATAAGTTTGGCTTCATTTAGCATAGTTCTTGCATCTTCTTGAACTGTTATGTTTTTCCTTTCTACCACTCCATTTTGTTGAGGAGTCCTTGGAGCTGAAAACTATCTTTTGATACCATGGTTTTCACATAATTGAGTAAACTCTTTAGAGGTGAATTCTCCTCCATTGTCTGATCTTAGACATTTAATTTTGAGATCTGTTTCATTTTCGAAAAGAGCTTTAAATGTTTTAAATTTCTCAAAGGCTTCTGATTTTTCGTTTAAAAAGAAAACCCAGGTCAGTCTTATGTAGTCATCAACAATCAACATAAAATAATGTTCACCATAAGTTCTTTTGGTTCTGGTAGGTCCACATATATCTGTGTGAATAAGCTCTAATGGTTTTGTTGTGGAATGTTCTTTTGTTTTGAATCCAACTCTTGTTTTCTTTCCTATTTGACAATGTTTACAAATGGGATAAGAAGGCTTAATCATTTTTGGTAGGTCCCTAACTGCCTCTTTCTCGTTGGCCTTGATCAAGTTGTCAAAGCTTAAATGTCCCAAATTTTTATGCCATAACCAACTTTCATTTACTTGGTTTAAACAACATTTTTCTTCTTTATCTATATTAAGGATGTACACATTGCTAGATGTTCTTGGTGCGACTGCCACTAGTTTTCCACTGTCCTTGTTTCTGATCTCACATTTCTGAGAATCAAAAGTAAGTATGTGACCCTGATCACATGTTTGGCTTACACTTAGGAGATTAGGTTTGAGATTTTCTATCAGAAGTACATCTTCTGCTTTGGTTTTATTATTTCCTAAACTAACAGTGCATTTTCCCAGTATCATGGATGACATGTTATCTCCAAATGTTGTTTTTCCTTTTCCTTTCTTATTTAACTTGAGAAATTTACTTTGATCTCCAGTCATGTGTTTGGAACATCCACAGTCAATATGCAGCTGACATCCCTGATTTGTTGCACATAAGGCTACTTTGCACTATGTTTGTTTTTTCTTCCATGTTTTTTGATTAATAGGAATATTTATCCTTTTATCATATTTTGGCAATCTACATTCGCTGGTTTTGTGACCATAGTTGTTGCATTTTTGGCATTCGCTATTGAAGTTTTGCAAAAGAGAAAATGAGTTGTATTTTCTCTTCTCTGTATTGTACCTACTGTTCTTATATCTATGGACATTTCTATTATTGTATTGTCCATAAGCTTTGCAGTGTACTACCTTATGTCCAAAATTATTGCAATAGTAACAGTATCCAATGAATGGATATTTATAAAGGGTATTCCTTTTGGTAATTGTGTTCTTATTGTCATTTATTACTTTAGTAAGGAATGTTGATTTTTGTTTATGTGGAACAATGTTCAATGGTATCATATTTGCCTTATTATCTTCTCTTCTTAAGGGTTCCCTTAGTGAACTTTTCATAGTATCTACATAACTAACTTGTTTCTTGACAGATCCTTGTAATGTAGCAGTTGAGTCTTGAGTGTATCCCAACCCAGTCTTGTTGTTTGGTGACCTTTCACTACTAAGAATTTCATCCAGGACTTTTGAACTATTTTCAAATTGAGATCCCTTCTTTTCTTTCTCAATTTCACCTTTTAGCAGCTTAATCTCAGCTTCTAGTTTCTCACGTGCTTGTTTTTTTATCACTAAGTTGTTTTAAAATGATTTCTTTAGTTTTATTAGCTTCCAGGAGCTAGGAATTCAAATCACTGATGGTCTGTTCTAACTCCTTGAGGGTTTTGGAAACTTCCCTCTCTCTTGATTTAGTAGCTTCTTTAATCTCTAGAAGCCCTCCTCTTAGTACCCTGTTTTGTTTTTTAGTTTTTCCTAGTTCTTCAATTACACTAAGGATTTCTTCTTCGAAGTTCTCTTCTTCTTCATCTCTTGAATGACTATCATCTTGAGCTTTTAACCCCATAAATAGAAGCTCTGGTTCATGTTCTTCATTTTCTTCTAATATGAGCTATTGTCTTCTTGGGTAAAGAATGTTTTCTTTTTCTTGTAGAACTTCTTTTCATTATTAGTTTTGGTTTTCTTATTATTTTTTAAGGTTCTTTCGTCATCACTTTCCTTCTGCTTAGGATGGGGACACTTATTGGAAAAGTGTCCAATTTTTCAACAATTAAAACATATTAGAGGAATCTCCCCTTTGTATTTCCCTATCCCTTTCTTGAGTTTCTTTATGAAGTTGGCAGTTTCGTCATCAGATATATATGATAACTCATCATTGGTCTTTTTCTCCTGCTTCATTTTAGATGCTTTAAAGGCTTCTTTCTTTTTTGATGATTTGTCATTTCTTGTTCTCATTTCATATGCTGTAAAAATTCCATGGAGTTGATCAATTGTGAGTTTGTCAAGATCAGACCTATCTTCAATTGAAGAGATCTTGGCATCATATCACATAAGTAATGACCTTAGTATTTTTTGCACAATAGGTTTATCTTCAATTTCTTCTCATGCTGCTCTGATTGAATTGACCACTTCATCTACCCTATGAAAGTATTCAACAATGTTTTATTCTTCTTTCATTTTCATATTTTCAAATTGAGTTCTATAGCTCTGTAGTTTGGCTTCCTTGACTTTGTCATCTCCTTCATATACAACCTACAACTTGTCCCATATTTCTTTGGTTGATTTACAATGCATAACCTTCACACATATGGAATCAGTCAACCCTCCTAGAATTCCATTAACTGCTCTTGAGTTGTCATTACAGATTTTCTTTCCTGCAACGTCTTTGGGTGGAGCAGTTGGTGCAGTGTAACCATCTTCAACATATTGCTAGATATCAAAACCAAGAGTTGACAAGAGGGCACCAACCCTAGGAGGCACCAACTCCCTCGTCTTTAGGGCACCAACCCTAGGAAGCACCAACTCCCTTGTCTTTAGGGCACCAACTCTAGGAAGCACCAACTCCCTCGTCTTTAGGGAAACAACCCTAGGAAGCACCAACTTCCTTGTATTTAGGGCACCAACTCCCTTGTAATTTACAATTTGCTTAGTAAGGATATGAATCCTTCCATGCTCCTTCCTTCCACCCTCACTGCATAAGTATCTTCAACTTTCCTTCCTGGAATCTGCTTCTACTTTTGTTATTCTGATCTGGGCTACATAGACGCTTTCTTCTCACCACTCTTTCTTGTTTATATACTCTTCCAACTGGTGTAAGCTATGAAACATTGTGGCCCTTTGTTTCGACCATCACACCTCTTCATTTTAACATTAATAATAATCACTTTTGTTATTCAAACATTTATTGTTAATTATTTAATTTAGTGAGAGTGCTTTTTGTAAATCGATCACACGTGTGGATCAATTTCTTTTTAACTCGATTCCATATTCCTGCAAATATTTGCAGAAACTGAGTTCTATGGAGACGCTTCGTTCAAATCTTTTTCATATGATCACAGGTGTAGAACCACAGGCTTACCAATTTAAGTGTTGCCTAAATTTACCCTTATTTATCTATTCCATATGACCACAAGTGGTGACCAGGCGTTAGGCTAAATAAGTGATTGATCACTTGTCAAGATCAACAGTCACGTTTTAATTGCATGATGATATGTATGGTTGTCGTTACTTCGGGACTTCGTCCTTCATGACTTCGGGACTTAGGTCATTTGCTAGTGGTGAAACTCCCAAAGTAAAACTCTCGGAGTGACATAACTTGTTGATGTCACTTGTTGACATGACACGGGTTGAGTGGATGCCACGTGTCACTCATATTTGTGATTTAAATGTACTTGAATTGTCGATTTCATCTTGAAACTTGTCATTATCTGACTGCACCACATGTCCTTGTTGACGTGGTCTACTGACGTAGATCTCTCGATGTGGCACATATTCATCTCCTTGATCAAATGGTCAGGATACTATCTGAAATGTATCTCAGATCGACGACTGAGAGTGACTTCGAAATTTCAGCCTTCGAGACTTCAGGTAATTTGATCTCTCCACTTCCCAGTTCTTCCGAAGTGAGAATCCCCAAAGTGTAACATCCTCACAACTTTTAACCCGAAATTAATGTTGTTCATTGATCATGATCTTAGATCGATGGCTTGATCTGTCTACGATGTTGCTTAGCCTTGGTTTAAATCCAACGACTCTTCTTCTTTGCTTATCCTATCCTTCCACTTTAAAGTGATCCAACGGCTATCGGGAATTCGAGTATTCGAGATCTCAGTCCTTGCTTATCCTATCCTTCCACTTAAAGTGATCCAACGACTGTCGGGAATTTAGGTATTTGAGATCTCAACTCTTTTTCCTTGCTTATCCTATCCTTCCTCTTAAAGTGATCCAACGATCGAGAAGGCTCTCGAAGCATATCAACTATCAAGGATGATTGTGGGGTCCTCAACTAGCATGACTTTTAAGACTATTGTTAAGTTCCACAATGGAAACCACTCATTGGTAGTGGAACTGATGCCAAATGTAAATATATTGTCGGGTGACCATCGACGGTCGATGTGGATTGTGGAACCACAACTTTCGAGTGGTTTGATTTGTCACCCAAGCTCCGCAATTTAATTTGTGCGATTGTTGGTGAGTCAACCACAGTCGTCGATCTTTGAATCTATAAGATTTGACGATCCTAACTAATTGCGGGATTGGAAATAACATGTTGTTTAATTCTCCTTTCACTCTCTGCAATCTATCCCTACCGTTGATCTAGCGCTTGTGTATCCAACAATCATGACTTATTTTGATTGTTTGGTGGATCAACCATAGTTATCGATCTTTGAGTCGATGAGATCTAACAATCTAGAATAATTGTGGGATTGGAAATAACTTATATTTTAATTCTCCCTTCGTGGTCTGCAATCAATCCATGTTGTTGATCTAGCGCTTGCGTATCCAACGGTCCTAGTTTGTCCTGTAGGGATTTTGGCCCGGACACATTTCTGCACTGTGTTTTCCCTTCTAAGCTTCATGTGCATCATCGGTTGTTGACATCAATGACAATACATTAATTACAGTATGTCCAACACACCCAACCAAGGAACAAGTGCTACAACTTTGAGAATCATACACCCAATGTCACCTCGATGTAGGTCCCGCACTTGGGGGGTGACTAAGGTCACTCCTGGGAGGAAATCCTAGAGACCCTAAGGGGAAAGGAAAAGATGAAGGGAAGTGTAAGGAGAATTCCCCCGGAAGGTCAAGTGATCGAAGAAATGATTGGTTGGAAATGATGAGTGAAGGGAGGTATATGGATACCAAGTGAAAAGATAGTTGTCGGTGCACTTGTACATGCTCGAAACACAAGAAAGGACACCTTGCAATGCTATGCGTTAGTATGGATCAGCAAGTTAAGCTTGTTGTCACTAATTTTCAGAAGTGGATGACATTTTATATCAGAAAATTAAGTATCCAAATCAACATATAAAGCACGAGATCAATTGGTAATATCATCAATGAATTTAGTAATCAATTATGACCCAAGCATAGCACTTTAAGACTGAATGAAACAAGTTCTTATAAAATGATTTTCTGCAGTAAATTATCAGCCTTATGGTTGTAGCATTCAATGACATGCAAAAACTAAATCAACCATAGAAAAATCCTCAAAACTAGCTTAAACAATGCACCCTAGTTAGTGGAATTAGTAGCTAAAAAATGGACGAAAGTGAGGGGCTAGTTAGTGAGATATTAGCACCTAGGGTTAGTGATTTTCTACATCCTAATGGTTGTAGAAAACAAGTTAGTACAACAATGAGAAATTATGGGAGAAAAGGGACACCCTAAGGGAAGAAAAACCCCCAAGGCATCAAGGTCACTATCCAAAAGAGAAAGCTTGTAAATGTTGAAATTTCATGTTTGTCGAGGCAAAATTTTTGTATCTCCAATGCAAATTAAAATGTGATTAGTGCCTTACTATTGGTTTTATGGGGTCTGTTATCCCCTATCCTAGGGATAACTAAGGATATTATGTCTCAAGGCCCACAAGTCCTAGACATCGAGTATTGAGAACCATATTGACTTGAGCACTAGCCCTGGAGGGCCGATCCTTTCTTCAATGCCTCACATCTATCAGCAACAGCAGCATCCATCCCATCTGTCTAGTTCTGAAGTAGCAGTGGGTCTTTCTTCATGAGGTAATGTGTCTGGGTATGATGGTATGTGTCACTCTGATTCTTAAAACATTTGAATATGTGCATTTAATTCTCTTTTGCTTGGAATTTTTGCCATTTGACTTGTCCACACCTGGGGGGAATGATAGAATGCCCTAGCAAGTTGTTTCCCTTAGGAATAAGTTGCCACTGGGTGGATCTATGAAAGTTCATAGTCCATTCCTTTCATACTTATCACTTTTCATCATTTTTTTCTCTCATCTATCCCCTACATTGGTTCAGGCATTGGGTTGGCCAAGCTAGTAAGGGTTGTACCTTTCCTTGTGGGAAGAAGGGGCTAAAGGCCTAGGGGGTGAAAGTAGATGGAAAAATTTAAAATCCAAGATCAAACCTTGAGATGCTTCACCCAGGGATACCCTAGAAATAAATAAAAGGATTCTCAGCAAGAAAAAGGACAGACCCATAAAATAAAATAAAACTCAAGACCTAGTTGGTGGATAGGGAGTCTCATCATGAGCCAGCCTATTGGGTCAATGGGAATGTAGCAGTATGACACTACTTTTCATCTGGTCACCATGCCAGGTTAGTGTCTCTTTGTGGCATAGCCAATAGAAAGGGGGTCTCATCACGAAACAACCTTCTCATCTCCATGAAATTATCGTGGGTAACGTTGTCACCACTGGTCACCATGCCAGGGCAGTGTCCTCCATCTATTATGTTGAAAGAAAAAGAAATAAGGAAAAGAGTAAAAAGGAATTTAATGGGATAGGAAACAATTGCATCCATGACAAGGTGCAACTCACCCTCTACAGAGGCACCCACAGATAAGACGTACATTTCCCTATTATCATTGCACCCATTGCCCAAACATCCCCATGCCATCTCATGCATTTACATGACCTGGATTGGTATTCACCTGGAAACACCCCACACCTAAGGGAATTATCCCAATAGGACGTCCCAAAACCCTCTCCAAAATTGGCTTGTTAAATAGTATAACGCCTTTGAGCATTTATATGGGAAAGGGGGGTTTTATGCACATGTTTGGGTAACTTGATTATTAGATATGATTGGCATTGTTATGATCCCTATGACTTATGAGACAATGGAGGGCGTACTTTTTGTTGCTGCAGGACCATGCCCGACGGATAGGTATATATGGGGAGATGATTAGCTCGGACCCCCATAGGGCTAAAATCCCACCAGATGGATGATGAGACCCCAACCAAGGGCAGAGAGATATCAGAGGATTTCACCAAAGAAAAGGGAGGACGTTCCAGCAAAGGCACTTTGGTAGGCCTAGACCTAGGGGGTCTTTCCCTCCCACCATGACGTTGGCCCCTGACGTCATCATTCATAACCTTCACGTCATCCGGTTGAGGTATCTAGCATGAGGACGACTTTGGTTAGCACGTGTGGCAGTTCCTGAGGGGTTTTGAGCCCCAACGTTTCACTTGGAGGGCTAACGTTCCAACAAGAAGGATAATGTCACCCTAGGAGGGGCATGAATTCACCCTAAAATGATGAAAATAGGGTTTTATCTGACAATTTTGTGTAAAATTGGATTTTTCATGTAAATTGATCGTGTCGACCTTTTTTGACCAAATTTGTAATTAAAGGTCATTTGTAGTGTATAAATAAAAGATCAAACTCTCATTTTGATTCATGATCTCTCACTCACGCTGAAGTGAGGTCTGAAATTTGGTCTATTTTAGGGTTTATTGGCTAAACTAAGTGGTGCACAACTATTGAAGGAAGCTTTATTTGGTGTATTTTGGTATTTTCATGGTGGAATCTCTTCAACTAGGGCTTATGACTAGATTATTCTTGGTGAATGCAAGTAGCAATCTGAAATCCTTCTTTATTTGAATGGTTATGGTATCTTTTACTTGTCATTATTAAGATTATGAAATTTTTAGTGTGAAACCCTAGGAGAAAAGCACATGTTGTTGTCCTTCTCTCAATAGTTATCCACCTACTTGATTTTGCTAGAAGGCACCTTCATTGAAGCATATGATAGAGCCCTAAATTAGTAGCACTCTAGTACCTTTACTTCATTAAGCTTTTATTTGTTTCAAGCTTGACCTAAAGAAGAAGGAAAATTGTTATGGCCTAGGGTTACCTACTTCCTAATGGTCGTTTTCCTTCTAGCGTTTTGGGTGATTGAGGCCTTGGGTCACCAACACCTCAACCATCATCCCTCTTGTCTTTGGTTCACTTATTATCATTTGTTTCCCCTTAGATTGCTTCTGCAAAAGTGACTCCATTTACCCTAAAGGAACTAGTTCATGCCTTACATTTGATTGATTGATGAAAACAACCTTTAAACCATCAACTTTAAGGTCTTTGCTAACCATTCATAACCTTAGATTAGACTAATTTACTAACATTCTTGTTGTTGTTACAAAATAAAGATACATCCATATATGACATCAGTAAAATCTCCTAAAAGAAAGTGTTAAAGTTGATTTTGCATTGCCTTCTTTGCTTCTGACAAATGCTAGCATATTGCCAATTTTAGGTTATCATTTTGGGTCATTATTGAAGCTTGTTTAAGGAATAATTGCAAAGCTATCATTATATATATATATATATATATATTGTTGTTATAAAGTTCTGTTGCATCATCATTTATATTAGTTTGTTTCTTTTATTCAAAGTCCAAGGTTTTATGAAGCACTAATATCAATTGGTACTTGCAAATAGTGTTTTCTTGTTGTCTTGTTCTGGGTAGGTACACTTAAGCAGATATTTGCTTCATCTTATTAAAACCTTTGGGACTTTCTTATCAGTGTGACTTGTGAGAGGGGAAGAACCTTCTTGATACTATTACACTTGCTTTCTCAAACCCCCAGGTCACCGGGGACGTCTCCCCTGGGCTACTACCCCTACAGAGAAAGAGGTATCTTATTTAGGTGACAGTGATAGGATAACCTCCTATTACACCAATTTATTGTTCACTTTCCTTTTGGATTTTGGGAAAGTAAAAATTGCGCGATAACATTTTGGCACCGTTGTCGGGGAACACTGAGTCAATTCTCCTCAAAGATGACATTTTTCGATAAGCCTTTCTTCCAAATCCTTTACTTTACAAATATTACCTAGCGACTCCACCGAGGGTGATCCCCTCATCCCTTCAAGAAAACCATCTGGAAACTCCACAAACCTCAAGGAGGTATACCAACCCTTCACAATCCCTTAGAAGAAAGCCTTCCCAAAACTCTCCCATAGTAAAATCATTATTTGGAGGCAATCTTCCTTTGAGCACAATGTATAGCGTAGGAACTCGAACTGTTAAACCAAATGTAGCCAATAGCCAAAAGCAATGATCATCCAATATCTTCAAACCGTTAGGCATGACAGGTATACCAGGGTACCCTAGGTATGATAAATTGTTGTCTATGTTCACTAGTAGTGATTTAGTCAATGTTGGGGATCATATGAGTAATTTTTGGGCCTTCTTTCAGCTTCATCCCATTAGTGATGAATGCTGAGGATTTTGCCTTGAAATTTTCCCTGCTACCCTCCATGATGGTGCTAGATGATGGTACAATGGTCTCCCCGATGCAAGTATTAAAACCATGGATATATTGGAGGAAGTATTCCTCAAACGATGGAGTTTCAAGGAATACCCCAACATGTTGTTGATAAGGCTAAATAACCTTACAAAAAAAGAGAACGAAACCGTCAGAGAATTCCATGATAAATTTTAAAACTTTATGCAGAAGATCCCAGTAAGCCATCATCCTTCAAATAACTTCCTTCTCTTTCTTTATACCAAAGCATTTACAGGAAAACTAGGATATCTCTTCAGAGATAAAGCCCCCAAAACAATCCAAGAATCCCAAGAAGTAGCTACAAGGATTGAAGACAACCTATCATCATCTCAAGTTGAGCCTTTCTCCACCCCAAGAGTTAGAATGGATGGTAAACCTAAGATAGTCCACAATGTTGAACCTACCTCAGACATTGGTGCTATATTAGAAAAGTTACAACTAACTATAGATGGCATGGTAAAAACTCAAGAACTAATGATGAATATGATTGTCAATCTAGAAATAGCTCTGCAACAAGATCCTAGGGTTCCTTACAAAGGGAAATTTCAGAAAGGGAATCAAGTTTTTATACCAAAGAATGATCAAGAGGTTCCTAATACTTTATCCCCCATGAACGTAGTAGATGAAAACCCTTGGTGCTTACAGTACAAAGAATCACATTGGGAGCATGAGTGTCCTTTCAACAATGGTGATCATGACCAAGTAAATGTTGTTAACCATACCATTGAAAGTCCTCAACATTGCCTTAATGTCACACTTGAAGAACATCAAGAAGGCATAAAGGAAGAAGCCAGGAAGGCTAGGATGGAGGTAATAAATAACCTTGACGAAGAGTCATGAGAAAAGTTGAAAAATCAAGAATTCCAAGTGTACACCAGGAAGAAAAGAATGAACCAACCTCTCTCTACTAGTCCTGCAATTTCACAGACAAGGCCTCCACCTATGAATATACTTCTTCCTAAGAATCCTCCCAAGACTGGAAAAGTGGATTTGAACTTTGATTTTGAAGGTGCACTAGAAAAAATGAACGTGACCATTCCATTAAGGGAAGTCATCAAAGTCCCATCTGTAAAAGAACGATTCAATTTTTTTTTCAAAAGTACAGATGAGCCAATGGACCCTCCTATCATGTTACAAACATATCACTTTAGGGTTCAATACGATGGAAATCTACCTTTCTTCGTGACCTTGTTGATTAATAACAAATGTCTTAACAATTGTATGCTTGATTCAGGGGCAAGTTCTAACATGATGTCTTTGAAGGTCATGGAAAAATTGGGCCTAAAGGTCACACGACCTTACAGGAATGTGTGCAATTTTTAATCCAGGGCCATATCCCCTCATGGGGTAGTTGAAAATGTTGAAGTAAGCCTTGGAAAATACCCCAAGAGAGTGATCCACATGGATATTGTAGTAGTGGATGTCTCGGATGTATGGAGAATGCTATTGTCTAGAAAGTTTGTTACAATGTTGAGAAGCACATTGGAGATGGATCTCACGTACATTAACGTGCCTATGAATGATGGAACAATAAGCTGCCTCCTAAATGTGCCAATCAACAAGGTCCATGTACAGGAAATTGATGATGATAATGGAACTAGAAAAACACATGAACCAATCAAAGAAGGTCTTCCTGTATTTTCCACTGATGATTTACCTTTTGCTTCAGAGGAAGACTTTGACCAAATACAATGGTCGAAGAAGGAAGAGTATCAAAAAATCCTAGACAAATATGAAGACAAAGAAGATGGGACTGTCAAGCTGTTAAATAAAGGAGAAGATGCCATACTGATCAAACCATCCCAGCAGGAAGTCGTCACAGCAAAATCCCACCCTCCTCCCTCAAAACAGTATACTAGAGTTATACAAGAGACAACCAAGTTTAAGACAAAGGATTACAAAGAGGGAGATATAGTAAGGATCTGGGATACAGAGAAGGGAGAGCATACTAATGTCAAAGGGAGTGCACAATTTTGGCCTGGACCTTTCAGTTCTGGAAAGAATTTGGTCAATGATGCCTACTATTTATCCACGTTGGAAGGAATAAAATGTTCATTACTAGTTAGTGGACACCTCCTCAAACCCCATCAAGGGGAGAAGAATTGACTTCACAGGTAAGTGCAGGTAAGTAGGTAGGAATTTTGCATTCATTGTATATACCATATGCATTTCATGCTAGAGTAGTTGTATTTCCATTTGTATATATGATTCTTACTTGTACTTTGTTTTTATCATATATGACCCAGGGGTGATACCACCACCCCAAATGATTACTGATCATTTTTGTTGACATATAGTAGGTCACAAGTCATACCATAGATGTTGAGGTTCTCATGTGCTCTATAGTGAGCACATGTCCCTGAGTTGGAGCCAGATGTTATCCCCTATCCTAGGGATAACTAAGGAGATTATGTATTGAGGCCCACAGGTCCTAGACATGGAGTACCGAGAGCCATATTGACTTAAGCATTGGCCCTAGAAGGCCCATCCTTTCTTCAACGCCTCACATCTATCAGAAACAGTATCATCCATCCCATCGGCCTAGTTCTAAAGTAGCAGTGGGTATTGGTCCATGAGGTAATGAGTCTAGGTATCATGGTATGTGTCACTCTGATTCTCAAAACATTTGAATACGTGCATTTAATTTTCTTTTGCTTCATGACGTTTTCTTGAAATTTATGCCTTTTGACCTATCCATACCTGGGGGGGGGTGAAAAAATTCCCTATAAATTTGTTTCTCTTAGGAATGAGTTGCCACTGGGTGGGTATATGAAAGGTCATTGTCCATTCCTTCCATACTTATCATTTTTCATCATTTTTCCCTCTCATCTATCCCCTACATTGGTTCGGGCGTTGGGTTGGCCAAGCTAGTAAGGCTTGTACCTTGCCTTGTGGGAAGAAGGGGCTAAAGGCCTAGGGGGTGAAAGTAGATGGAAAAAGTTAAAATCCAAGATCAAACCTTGAGATGCTTCACCCAAGGATCCCCGAGAAAGAAATAAAATTCTTCTCAGCAAGAAAAAGGAGGGACCCATAAAATAAAATAAAACTCAAGACATAGTTGGTGGATAGGGGGTCTCATGATGAGTCAGCCTATTAGGTCCATGGGCATGTAGCGGCATGACACTACTTTTCATCTGGTTACCATGCCAGGGTAGTGGCTCTTGGTGGCATGGCCAAGACAAAGGGGGTCTCATCACGAGCCAACCTTCTCATCTCTGTGAAATGATTGTGGGTAACGCTGTCACCACTGGTCACCACACCAGGGCATTGTCCTCCAGTTATTCTCTTGAAAGAAAAAGCAATAAGGAAAAGAGTAAAAGGTCATTTAATGGGACAAAAAACAATTGTATCCATGACAAGTGTTGACGATTAAAATTGTAACGATGAAATCCACCCACAAATTATTGCTAAAGTGTTATTATTTAACTATGCTAATAATATAATACTAGTAGGTGGGACACCCTTGTAGAGAAGTGGCGCAAGGATAGACATATTACACAAGATCAACTGTTGTTTTGATGTTTCCTACACAGTCCTACATTTTTTATGACGCAGTCTTGGGTTCATTTGGCGTGATGTTAAGTGGATAATGCATTATTGTGGAATGCTTTTGGTAACCACTTGCGACATTGAACAGGTTCTATGGGTATAAGGAGCATCTTGTTTACAATTTCTATGTTATAACCTTGTTACTAATTCTTATGTTGATTACTTAGCCACATATATGTAAGGAATAATTTAATGATAGCATGATCAAAACAAAGGGAAATCACGGAAAGGTTTTATATTTCAAACAAAAGGGAAGAAACTATGTATTTGAGCTATAATAAAACACTATATGAAAATTTTGAATGGAAAAGTTAATGGATACTAGTGTTAGTCCTAGTTGTTATGCAATTTGTTTGGTTAATGGACTATGAAAACTTTATTAAAATCGAATGGAGGCGCATATAGCAATATTGATATGGATTATTGTGTGGATTTATGGCAAGGGTTGATGTATGGAATAGCTCGGGTGGCGCAGTATGCAATACATATCGTCTCAGATCTCACGATGGTTTGGCATTGATTATGCATTATTTATATGGATTTATTATTGGTGAATTTTATGCTTAATGGGTTGTCTCGTACTTTGAATTGAATGGGGCTAGGTGATGGAAGTGACGTTCATTTACTGCACGTCACTCCAAACCTTCCCTATCGCTCGTCAACCTAGCATTGTTCCATTGTTGCAATTTCGCTCTGCTGGTTGTGAAGCTCCGCATTTTCAGGTTTTTGGAAGGGAAAGCTTGGTCAACTTGCCATTTAAGCATTTTTCCCACAGGTATGATTCATTTCTCTCCATCCATGATTTATTCTCTATTATATGAACCAAATGATGGCTCAATGATGCTTGGATTCTGTGTGTTCTTGAGTTTTTCGACTGTGTGTAAATGTGGTATCATGGCTCTCTGTGATGACTGTACAATATCAGAAATTGCAAGCAAAGGAATGGGTATTATTAAGTTGCATGTTGGTTGGTTGCTCGGTCAGTGTAGTTTTATGATGAGTCTCTATGGAATAGTAAGTAACAGTGGTGCAATAAGGCTTTGGGTTGATGTTTGAGGGTTTTTGTTATGTTTATCATTGTTTGTTAACTTGTTTCCCTCCCAGTTGTTGCGGTAACCCTTACCCAGTGGCGAAGCAACTGCCAACAATTGGTGTGCTCTTTGCTTCAAACCCCGAGTCGTGGTTGATGGCACGTTATTACTATATTTTCACTGAAGTGTCCCAAGATCCAGTCTTGGTTGGCCCCAAACGTTAATACAAACATCTGTGGCTATTGGATTGATACAACTTGTATCTTGGCGTTCTGTCAAAAGGACGGGTGTGTCCTCACTGTTGTTGTTGTTAAGTTGTTTGGCTCTTCAGGTGTTGGAAAGAAATGTTATATCTCTGCATTTTTTAAATAACTGTCATTGTTAAGTTAACCCTCATCCCTTCTCTACAAGTATTAGAGGCGCCTATGTGCACTGAGTTATTTTACTCTTGTTGTCTCACTCTCCTCGGGTGTTAATTATTGGTTCTGTTGACGTGACTTGTAGTAACAAGAAAGGACTGTATGGTTCACTGATGTGTCTTTTCAAAAATATATTTTGGCTTGTGGTTGATATAAGTCTCAGAAGAGCATCAGCTCTCTGTGTTTTGTTTAAAAAGATAAACAGGCTCTTGTTGCCTCCCTGCATTTTCTTTCGACGGAGCCCGATTTGGACTCTGGCTTGTCTATGCTCTCCTTGAGCACCTTCTGGGGTTGTCAATTATTGGTTATCAGTTAAATGGTTATGAATGTATTGGAAGACACATTCTCTCTCATCAAGTCTCTCTCTAGTGCTTCTATGATAAAATTGTTTGAACAATTAAGAATGAAAATGATCAGGGACTCTCTTCCTATTTGTTATGGTTTCGCATATTGTGTTTTATCTAGCGTGGTCTTGATTGCATATGAAGACACCTGTGTGAATTTTACTAAGCCCAATTAGGGTTCTGGCAAGGAAAAAAATGATGCTTGTGTGTAAATCGAGTTATGTTCGCTCATTATGATTGATTATATTGGAAACATCGCACAAACTATCAATTATTTTAAAAAGAAGTTATACCCACAGAGATCGGGCTCATGGTTTATGTTGGGTTGACTGTTGTTGTTTCAAGATTTTGTAGTTTGATTGATTGAAGTCTTGTGTATTATTGGGAATGCTTTTAAGTCTGTCCACATTTTGAAAAGATACCTTTGTGTTTTTAAATTGGGCCCGATTGTTGATTGGTGAACAGTGGTTGTTGATTACTTATCGTGGTGCACTATTGATTATTAGGAATAGATGTCGAGCATATTGTTGTGCATGTTTGGATTAGTTTTAGAAAAAGAAGAAGGGATCAACATTATAATAAACATAATTGTTGAAAGTGAAAGGTTTTTATAAGTTATAATTGCACAAATTGTTATAAATTAAGGAATTTTGGGAAATTTAATTGTTGAAACATCAAGCAGTTTTGTATACAATTGAGGAACAATGAATGCTGATTTTGGAAGTGGGTGCTTTTGGATTAATTGTGAATAGAGTTATGATTGTATGATTTATTTAATTTGTTTTATGAAAAGTATCCATCAAATTCCCTGCCATTTTCTCACTTTTTCGCTCAATACAAATCCCCTCGCAATCCCAGATTCATTTTGAACGCCCTGTTCTTAAAATTATATTAAAAAATTGTATTACAGTGATTAAAAAATAACATAGAGATGTATCACGGTTGATATGACTTGGTTATTGTTGCACAGTCGATTGTTTAATGAATTGTTGAAAAGTAATCATGTTCTTACTCCCTTTCATTTTCTCACCTTTTTGCTCAATACAACCCCCTCAAATATCCCAGAACCCTTATTCACCCCCTGCTCATTGACAATTATTAAATGAATTTTATGGATTGGATTGCATGGGTTTGATATGATTGTTGAGCCAAACTTTGTTTCATATTAAGAGATATCGTGTATGGTTTGTTTGAGAAGCTAGTTGTCAATAAACGTTGCATATAGGATGAGCTTCTCCAATAGAGGAAGCCATGGCCAAAATAACAGGGGCATAGGGAATTGGAACAGAGGGTCTAGAAGGCCAAGATTCTCAATACATTTTGATACAGATCCTCAAGAGTTAAACCAGCTCTTCCAAGCTGGATTTTTCAATTGGATTTGACAAGGGGTAGTCCAATCTAGACCAGAGAGGCCTCCCTTCCAACCCCAACAAGTCCCTGGTGTTGTTCCAAAGTCTGTACTTAAGGCTTTAAAAAGTATAGTGTCTAGGCATCCGAAAGTTAGTAAGATGTAAAAAGGAGGAGGGTATACCTTCGGGAAAGGAAGCTAGGGTTGATTTCTAGGTTGTCGTTGCTTGGCTTCCCACTGTTCATGGATGTTTATATCCCTTTCAATTGCAGCCCATGAACGTTCAAGTTATACCCAGGTGTTAGCCATTTTAAGTATGGTATCAAAGAGATTTAAAGCAATATGGGTTTGATCTGTCAAACTGGGTTCGGTATTGGGTTGTCTTACAACAGGGACAGTCATAGAGGAACAAAAAATTTAAAGAAATCTGATTTTTTTTATGTTGCATCAATTTGATTTTATAAAAGAGAACTTTAGAAATCAATATTAAAAGAAATATACAAACCAAAGGCCTTTTTCCGTAACTGTGTTATATTTGAAATAAATGGTGTATGAATTATGGGAAAAACATTAAGTTGTCTATAGAATAAGGCTCCTATCAAGAGAGAATCTCACTCTGTAAACAGAAGAAGAAAATAAGATAAGAAATGGTCCGATGAAGCATAAAATATGACAACCTAAAGACTTACAGGTCTTGTACCTACTAGTAGTCGATACAAAGGAAAAACTGTAAACAATAGATAGCTAAATATTAATCACTGCAATAGAAGTGTTACTAAATTGCAATGCAACATTGATCAGATGCATATAAGTGAAATAAGAATGAAAATGAAATAACAGAAAGAACAAACTCATAACACAGTATTGACAGAATTAGAAATCTACGGATTGCTTTGTATTAAGTCTCGAAAGAGAGAGTCTCTATTATAATTGATCAAAAAGGTCCAGCCCTTTTTTCTTTCTTCAAAATGTATATTTATACAAATTCTTTTGCGTTGGAATATCAATAGTTCCAGAGGTTTTCGGTTACAATCAAGGAGTTGAAACGTTTCGTTTCCTTATCTATGTTCTCGTTTGGTATCTGAAACCTACCTCTTCGCCTGCTCTGTGAAAATAATGCACTTCTCCACCAACTGTGATATCAACTTAGATGGCTCTGCTTGATTATTTGCCTCAAAAATATAGCAGTCTTTCATCAATAGCAGTAGCTTTCCCTCCACATGTCGATCTTTGGCATTGATAAAGCATAACAACATACTCGATTTAATTAGCCATTTGTCTATTTTCACTATGTCTGTTTGAGTTATTTGTGATATTTCGGCTAATTCTCTTTCTTCATTTTCCTTGATATTTAGCATATATTTAGCTGTATTGATATGACCCAGTATCTCCATGTCACTTTCATCATCAGAACCCAAACAAATCTCACTTAAAAAACCGAAAATTTCTTCGCAAGATTTCCTCAGCTTCGTAGCTTGTTGTTTTCCTTCGAATATATTTCGCTCCCATTCTTTCAACAAGATATTACCCCTGATCTGCTCTGTGATGGGAAAACGAGAATTACTGCTTGCTTCCCTTCTCGTTGTGACTATAATAGCCTCCTGGAACGCCACCCGAGATGCTCCGACATCCCTTTCTTTAATAGAGAGGTTTTCCAACACCTGATCGATGAGTTGGAAGCTGCTTTGAATTGTTTCCACTTTTTCAAGCAAACCCTGTTGTGCTGCCGATAACCTTTTTCTGATCTCTATTTCTTGGGATTGAAATATCCCGATATCGATTACCTGGCTTTCGGCGAATTATAGTTTGGCTCGAAGCTAGTCTATTAATTCTCCCTGCTAGCTTATCTGAGTCAGACTCGTCTGAACCTTCAACTGTGTCTGTTCGAGATCGACTTTAAGTCACTCAATTTCTTTTTGATCTTTTATTCTTGCTTGCTCTAAAGTCTCACTTGCATGATCTTTAGTAGCAGCCTCTGTTGTAGATAGTTTAGTCTCTAGTGTCTTGATCAAACGATTCTTTCATTTTAGCTGATCCTTTAGGGTCCCGACTGAATATTGATTCATCGTGGCGAAAGCACCCAATGTTCCTGCTATTTGTGTTGCAAACTCTACTTTATTCATATCTTTCCCTTCAGTTAAAATTTTATATTTCTTAGAGACAATACCTGCCTCTTGGTAGAGTTCTTGTCTCACAACCACTTTCCTCTTCTTATCGAAGAAGAATTCATTCGGAGGTAGCTCTTCAACTGCTATAGGTGTCAATTTTTCACCCAAAATCCAACCTATGTCTGGGATTTCCTTTGCAGACTGTAGGAGGGTAATGGAGGCGATGGGATTGCCAACCTGTTTAGAAGATTTCCCAAGAGTAATGACCGAAGTTGACTCGCTTGGAGGATCGGAAGCCTCGGCTTCCGGTTTCGGGCCCCCAACTTGTTCTTATTTATCCTGTTGTCCTTCTTGGCCGAGCGCTGAACCTTTAGAGCCTCTGGCTTCTGTTTGTTGTTCCTTTGATATCGTTGGATATTCACCCCATAATACCGGAGGAAGGCAACTCCACCTGTGCTCTTGGAATATGACAACATCGGCCCTCTCTTCGGGTGACAGGGCTTGTATTCGAGCCAAAACCTTGTCATAAGATTTTACGCCTCGGAAAATATCATCGTGAGGTGAATTCTCATGCTCAAATCTTTTAAGGCCACAGCTAGCCAAATGATTACTCACGACCCTGTGTGGATCGTGTTTCTTGAATTCGATATGAACCAAATTTATATCTTCTAGGGTTTTTGCCTCGGCCTTTGCATGCCCAAAGTCTAATAATGAATAGGTGTTTAAATGAATAGGAAAAGGTGGCCATACCTTTTTTGAAAACCCTTTCAATTCTTTACTTATACCGCCAATTACAGTTTTCCTGGCGATCTCACGACAAGCCAGCCTGTCGGGTATAAGTAAGGGTAAAGCATGTGGAGGGAAGGAAGCGTCGAACACCTTGATGTATGAGAATTCTTTCTCCACATACCAATCGGCCACATACCTTGATGTATGAGAAGTCTGACGTGGGTGGTAATTTGTACATAACCTGTAAGCTTTATGGTCTGAAGGTCCCAACGGTGACCCCTTGCTCGCTGATGATGGTTCTGGTAGGGATGTCTACATGATCTAGCTCCCATCGGATCATATCATAGTAAGGTAGAAGACGTGGCTGGGCCGCTACTTTGTGCATCTCTTCCTGGACGACGATCTTGTATTTGGTAGTCATGTCGTCTATCTCATTGTCACTGGAATCGTCCGAGTAGTTCACCAACTGTGATTGCAACACCTCTGAGACATATGACAAGGTTCGTACACAATCAATGCTTCGAGGTGAAGTATCCAAAATATTATCAAAACCTTGTCTGGAAACCTCTGCGCTTGTCTTGGATACTTTTCGTCGGGCCATGGTAGGGGATTGTATCTTTGCTCTTCTGCAATAAAAATGCGTATACATATAGAAGTTAGCTTACTGAGAAAAACTTCTCTGTGCGGGATAGAAATGAACTTTATGAATAAAAAAGGAAGCAAAAGATCTATATCTTTGACCATTTAACATATCGATGTCCTTATGAACAAAACGGTCCAATCATAATTAGATAGAGATTTTTGCAATAAAAACCATATCCTTACTTTGTCGTTTCACCTTATTTTCAATTAATGCCTTAAAATTTTATGGTTCGTGGCACAAGATGGTGCAAGGAACATTTGAAATTACCTCGTAAACTGTGCATTATTATCATTTGCATTAAACATTGATTCGACTAGCTTGGCTTTCCTAATCAGGATTTAAATCAACATTTTGGCATTCGTTGTATCGGGACTTTTAACTCTGACCTTTCAAGCCTCTAAAACCAGAGATTGCGATGATTAGATTTAGTTAAGTGAGGACGTAATCAGATTAAGTATTTTATTAATCATGTTTTAATTTATATCGCGACTTCGCGGCTCAGGGCTTCGAGGGTATAGTTTCCGGACGGAACGTATGCCGAGTCGCGAAATCCTGAGAGGCTTTAACCATGGTCAGACTAAACACTCTGGACATTAACCCAGGTTACTTATGTGAGGATATCGCAGCTTCATCTTTCGGGGTTATGACGGTAATGCTTTAGGAGAGAGTAAACGTTGAGATGAGAAATCCCGATAGCATTTGACTGGGGTTTACATGGTCCCACTCTTAGCTTTCACCTGAGGTAAGATTTTTAAACTTTTCACGACCTCGCACATCGGGGTTTGTAAATATTGTGACTTGTACCTCCCGAAGAGCGATATTCCGAGGTACAAAGAGAAACAACCTCCATTTAATGATAAAAGTGGTAAATTATGAAACATCACATCTCCCGCTATTTCGCATGTCGAGACTACTGAGATTTTCAGTAGGTGAATGTTACGAAGTGAAAAAGAACTTAAGAACCAACATTTGACCTTTAAAATAGATTTGAACCAAATGAAAAAGGCAGCTCCAACATAGGCTCCAACTAAGGATCCTGTTTCCTTGTGAGGCGAGAAGAACAGTAGACCATGTGCCTGTATTGGGTAAATGGAGTCATTGGTTTCACTTCTGTGAAACTTGCTTTAGGGAAAACATAAACTAAGGGAAGAAAATATTTTTGTCTTTTACTGTTGTAAGGCTTTTCAATACTCAAATATATTTCTCACTCAGCTACAGTCCCTTTCACAACTTTCTCTTTCTCTTTACTGAGTTTACGTCTGCATTAGGACAAATCAAAACAGTTCTAGGAAATCCAACAGATCTTTGCATTTTTTTGGCTTACATCCGACGAAATTTATGGCATTTTTTAATCGGGGAGTCCCGTCTAGACTTAGGATGTGGATCCGGTCTCAAGAAAGTTGATTACCAGAGTCGAGTGATATTCATGTATGACAGCCTTACAGATATCTCAGATATTGCTTCACTGTCAGCGGGCATGTTCAGTACCCCAGCGAAGTTATCTGCCTGTTCTTGGCTGAATTTCCTTTCACCACTTCGAAATGTATTTATGCATTTAAATGTTGAGATGAGGGCAATCATTTCTGAATTTCCTTTCATCGTCTCTTCAGACTAGATGTTCAATTAGATATGACTTTCCTTTCATCATCCGTCTTATAATTTTATTTTTAGAATACGAAGTGGGGGCAATCAGATTGTATAAGGGGTGATATCTGCGTAATATTTTGCAATGTAGGTCTGTCAACTTACTTTGATTACTCGGTGCCAACCTTCCTTTGACTTTCACAACACCTTGGGTCCGCAGGGAGAAAAAGGGGAAACATTTTTCTGGGGGTTTTCCTTTGAGTAAGCCTTAGCCCTTCAAAACTGTTGAAAAACCTAGAAAAGTCAGGATCTACCTACGCATAACTTTTTTAGTAAGAGACTGAGGAGCTGTGAAGACTAGCCTTCTTTCCAAAACACGCTTACAGCTTTCAAAGTTTAAACATAATCTCTTCTCCCTACGTATATAAATCCGAAAAGACATTTGGCATTTTTAAGAAGACAAATCTGAGGACCGAAAGAAAGGTGACGGACAGATGTTTGTATGATGAGGGGCAGGGGTTGAAAATTAAAACTGCTTTTTTGAAAACCCTTCCCCAAAGATGCTTCATTTTCTGTTTGTTTTAACTACCACCTATCTGTGTTTAAAATTATTAGGACCCAGAGCGAGTAACTGTACTTTTTAATAATCAATTAAGTGAGAATCATTAGATTTATGGGACCTTTATGATGTTTTTTGGAGATCTCTACTTTCTTAAGGAACAAAATTTTTAGGAGTTCGTGCCTTTACCTTACCATTTTTAAAATAACCGAAAACCTTTTCTGTCACCTGTTTTCAGCGAATGTAAATCTCCGATACATGACCTTATGTTTTCTCCATTCGTCCGTTTAGTTTGCAAACCGAAATCCTGTAAACACAAAGAGTGTCCTTTTTAAAAAAAAATTAAAAGTATTTGAAAACCGTGTATCTCTACTTATATTGACCTAAAAAATAAAAATTGAAAACTTACCTTAAGGGAATCATGAAATAGAAAGCAAATACAAACCGGTATATACAATGGAAAACCTCATAGAACTAATTATGTCATGTAGTGTTTTAGATAACGCCCATTGACAGGGGCGTTGAAGATTTTACCATCCAGATTTTCTAATAAAAATGATTTTTTTCCTTCGGAAGTTGCAACTCTAAATGGTCCATACCAAATATGATCGAATTTATCATGTTTCGCCGAATCTTCCTTCCTAGCATCCCATCTTAAGACCAAATCTCCTGGAATAAACTCTCTGTCTTCTGTCTTACGGTCAAATAACGTTTTCATGTCGTCTTGATATTTTTGCAATCTTTCGCCCACCTCGACCCTGTTCTGTTGTAATTTGATCAGCTGATTTATTCTCCTTGTGACGTGGTTTGGTTCTTCTTTCTCATCTTGCCATAGTTTCATCACAGGAAGTGCTAAGTTTATAGGTAATACCACGTCAGTCCCGTATACCATTTGGAAAGGAGAAATACCGATGGATTTTTTTGTGCCAATCCGATTTGCCCATAGTGCGTATTTTAGATGTATATGTCATGATCTCTTGTTCTCGTTCAAAACTTTCTTAATTATGTTGATCAGACTCTTGTTCGAAGATTCAGCCAGTCCATTCCCTTGGGGATAATATGCGGTAGAATGGCTAAGTACAATATTGTACTTTTGGAAAAAAACTGATCATAGCCATACATTTTAAAGCCTGAGCATTATCTGTTACTATCTTTCGGGGGCAGTCGAATCTGGATAAAATATTTTCTTCTAGGAAATCTATTACCATCGAATCTGTAGCCCTCCTGGTAGGAATAGTCTCTACCCATTTAGTAAAGTAATTTGTGGCGGTTAGGATCCATTTGTGTTGAGCGTTGGCATGGGGGTTAATTTCGCCTATAAAATCCAGTCCCCACTGCTGAAAAGGAGCCTCTGTTTTGACTGGAACTAAAGGTAGTGCTGGGAGTTTATACTTGCCTATGAATAGTTGGCAAGGGTCGCAAGCCCTAACTTTGGCATTTACATCCGAGAAAAGTTTAGGCCAATAATACCCTGTCCTCAAGATTTTATAAGTTGTTGCTCTCCAAGCATGATGTCCCCCACATACTCCTTCGTGGAATTCACTTATGACCTTCTCTGTTTCAGTTTCAACCAAACAAACCAGCAGGAAGCCAAGTGGATCCTTCCAAAACAATTTACCCTCAGATATACAGTATTTGACTGCATGTAGTTTTAGCATTCTGGCTTTGGATGGAGATAAATCACTGGGGCAGTTCAAAGTCAATAGGTAGAATACTATGTTTTTGTACCAGTTAGAGGATGTAAACTTCTCTTCGATCCTGACTTCACTTGTTTGCTCGTAGAGCTCGTTAATATCTTCCTCTTCTCCACATCCCTGTATGTTATTTATGCTGAGGGCTCTGTAATTGGATTCAGTTAAGATTTTAGCCAAACCTTGACCCTTTATCAGCTTCGTCGTCTTTATTTCCAGATCAAATTCTTGAATTTTTGTGAGCCGCCATCCCCTTCTGCCATCACTGTTAGGCTGCACTAGAATGTCTTTTACAGAGCTAGTAGGTACATATGTGATTATCTTGGAATGCAATACATAAGTCCTAAAAGATTTTAATGCCTTTACCATAGCATATGCTTGTTTTTCCATTATATCGAATTTTAGTTCCGCGTTCCGTGTCTTTAAGACTTTTGCTGAAAAAGGCTATCGGTTGTTCGAAACCCTCCTCATTTTTCTGGAGGAGCACTGTGGCAATAGTGTGCTAGGAAGCGAATGAGAAAATGAGAAAATCCTTTAGATAGTCAGGGCTTGCCAGTACAGGTGCCTCGCTTATAACCCTCTTGATACGTGCAAACGATTCTTTGGCCTCTTTTGTCCATTTTACCTTGTTGTTTTTCTTTAATATACCTGTGATTAATTTCACAATTTCAACGAAGTTTGGAATAAACCTTCTCAAAAAGTTTATCTTTTCTAAGAATGACTGGATTTCCTTTACATTTCTAGGAATATTTATTGTGTCTATAGCTTGAACCCTACTGGGATCAATTTTAATTCCATCTCGGGACACAATATGGCCCAGGATTTTACCTTCCCGCATGGTGAAGTGAGACTTTTTAGGGTTTAAAGATAGACCGAACCTGCGGCATTTTTCGAAAGTTTGTTTGAGATGTATTAAATGGTCTTCATCAGACTTAGAAAAAACAGTTAGATCGTCAAGGTAGATAACTACAAACTTGTCTCTTTCGCTGACAAAGGCAATATCCACAGCACGCTGGAAAGTGGCACCTGCATTCATTAGACCAAAAGGAATTTTATCATACATGAATGTACCCCAAGGTGTAGTGAAAGTTGTTTTCTCTTTATCTTGTTCGTTTACTGCAGTTTGATTATACCTAGAGAAACCGTCGATCATAGACATCCTATTTGCTCCGACTACCTTTTCAAAGACGTGATCCATTTTAGGTAAAGGATAGTTATCTTTTAGGGAAGATTTATTTAAATTTCTGAAATCAACACAGTCTAATCTCTCCACTCTTTTTTCTAACCGGAACCAGGTTCGCCACCCAATCGGAGTATCTCAGTGGTACTATTATTTTCATGTCTAAAATCTTCTTGACTTCTCTTTCGACTACGGGTAATAAGATAGGGTTGATTTGTCTAAGCTTTTGCCTAAAGGGTTTGATACCAGGCTTCAGAGGTATCTTGTGTTCGATCACGGTAGTGTCGTAAGTCCTAAGCTCTTCATAAGACCAACAAAAAACATCTTTATATCATGCAAGAAAATATTTATACTTATTTTTCACCTCTGGAGGAAGATACTTTGATATTTTCACCATCCTGGGTTCTTCTTTTGTCCCTATATCGCAATCTTCAACCTCTTCTGGTTGGGGTTAAAGAGTAGATTTTAAAGGCATGTCATTTTGATCGAAAAGTCTCTCCAGGGGGATTACTCCCTTTGGAATCTGATTATTTTTTAAAACTAACATGCGATGGTTGGCAATTTTTTCTCGGAACTCCTCAGGGTCTTCTTCTTCTTGCATGATCCACATGTGATCATTTTGATTCTCTTGATCAATGTGTGTTTCAGAAATGTCACCCACTGCTTCGAGGAACTTTTGGATCTGTTCGTCATCCTCGAAAACCTGCCAGTGTTGTATGTTGTTCGGGATGGATGGTCTGTGTCTTACCTCTATATGGTATTTTAATTTAAAAGATGTGGGGGGAGAAAAAGTCGAGGCTGCCTTGGCTAATGAATCGGCCTACAAATTTTTGCCGCGTGGTATGAAGTGGATATTTACAGAGAAGAAGAAATTTTCCATTAGATCCCAGGCACAATTTCTATACTCTCTCAATCTCGAGTGTTTGGCCTGGTATTGTCGATTTATCTATTTGACTATCAACTCAACATCTCCATATACTTCCAGGTTCTTTATGTTCAGTTTCTTGGCAGCTTCCAATCCTAGAACCAAAGCTTCATACTCACATACATTGTTAGTGTAGTCTATATCCCATTGAAGCCTGTAAGAAAAAGGGACGACAAACCCATTTTCAAGTGCCACAAAAAGTACTCCTGCACCGGCTCCTTCACATGATAGAGCACCGTCAAAAAACATTTTCTAGATCCCTGTACTACACATATTTTCGGAATCTTTCTCATCTATGTAGTTTTCTTCTCTGCAACTATCTATACCATCATCAAAAGACAAAATACAATTTCCTAGATCTTGATCAGCAATGTAAACAGGAAAATTGTTAGGATTCTGAGGATCGCTCACGGTATAGGCTAACCTCGTTTCCCTGTATAACCTAGTAAGATGCCCACCAAATACAGGAATTGTGGCATAAGTCATGTCCAATTGAAGGGATCCCCCAATTTTGGCTCCCCACGACCTTGATAACAGTAATCCATATTTTGGGGGGATATCAGCAATAACTACATCCATCAGAACACTTTTGACTGGGACTTGTGCAAGGGTGACTACTAAATATTTTATCATACCTAAGAACTTGACTCTTCTTGAATCAAAAGAGTAGAGATCTCTGTAAGTTCGGGTGATCTCGAGGCCTAGTCTATCCATAATAGCTTTGGGCATCACATTATGTGAAGCTCCAGAATCTAGCATGCAGTTATGCAGCATTCAATCATGCACATTTAGGGTGATATAGAAAGGGGCAATGGTGTCTCTGGCACCCTCGAAATGTGGACCGAAAGTGATGTTTGGCTTGTCATCTTCCAAATTTATTTCATCTGATTGACTTTCTTGGTCCGAACAACCTATCACCTTGGTTATCTGTTTTCGATATGCAGTGTTTTTTTCTAATTCAACCAGCGGAATGGATATTTTGATCCTATTTATTTCATTTTTGACACTAAAACCACCGCCACCTTTGTTCCTTTCTCTGGTTAAAACCTCGAGGTATTTCTTCTCTAACTTATTTGTCTACGTTGATTTATTACTCATGAGCTTACTTACCAGTGAGGGTGTTTTGACTGTCTTGATTTCCTTAGTTTGTGTCTCAACTTCCTTTGTTTTCAGGTTCGATGAGACTGCCTCCTTTGTTTTGTTGTTTGACGTTTCAGTCTCTTTCGGGGCAGGCACATATATTTCCCCTCTAGGGAGAATTTTCTTCGGTTGAGGAATCGATGTAGGTTTGTTTTTAGACCTTAAGTTATACCTCGCTTGGACCCCAGTTGTCATGGAATCAAACATTTCTTGACATACAACGAAGTCATTGTTGTTTATATCATCTTATTCATTTGACGGTTGGGGTGTGTTCAACGACCTCTCATAATATTCTTTAGTTACATAGGGTTGAGTGCAATCGTCGCCCAAATTTGTCACATCTTCCTCAAGTCCCTCGAAATCTTCCAGGTCGTTTCCTCCTAAAAAAAATTCATTTTTTAAAGGAGCTTGGATTTTCTGATCTTCATTTTTAACCTGCCTTTGTTGACTTTGAGGGTTGGGGTTTCTTCTGAATTCTCTTTTAACGAAATGATCGCTCTTGGATTGGTCTAGCTCCATTCTGGAAATCTTATTCGAAAATTATTTGATTACCCTAGCCATATCATCCATTTTTTCGTCTGTAGATCTATTAGATCCTGAGGGTCCCCCTTGTTCCCTAAAACGTCTGGTTTCTTTGTTCCCCGTTTCTATCCTAGATTTCAACTTACCAGAGGCCATCATGTTAGATTCAATTTCTACAGCATCATCCTGCATTCGGGTTAAGGTAGCCCCTCTCCTTTCTCTTAAGAGAAGAGGGAAGTCAGGTTCGAAAGCTCCTGCGAAGGTTACTTTGGCTGCAGGTTGGGAGTGTTTGACTTCGGTTGGGATCTTATTATACAATTTGTTAAATATTTGGATAAATTCCATCACTATTTATGAATTTCTTTTCTTTAAAGATCCGAAATCAGTTAAATAATATAAATGGTCTTTTCTCTCACCCCATTATCTAAGAAAGGCATCTTCTAAGGCATCGTAAGATAGGATAGACCCTGCAGGAAGTCTTCGAAACCAGGTTCGTACCTGTCCTTCAAAATTTTGAACAAATAATATCGAATAAACATCTTCATGTTCCAAACCTAGAATATCGACGAACTGATCGAAGAAATTTATATGTTCGACCGCAGTTAAGTCCCCCATCCCTGTAAATTTCGGTAATTTTTTTTATATAATTTTCAGGAAGGTTGTGAAGAGGTGTGGGTAGAACTAAAGGTGCATATCTCGCAGCTACTTTAGTGAAAAATCTGGGGAGCGAGGGAGGCACTTGGCCCCCTGCTCCTCCTCTAGAGACTGCCATTGGTATTACCTGACGGGGATGGGGTGTGTTATATAGTGGGTTCTAGAATACTAAAAACAGATTCTTAGCTTCTTCGGGAGATGAGAGAAGCGAAGACGAGTGAACGGAGACGCGAGGACTCGGCTCTTCGGATTTGTAGGAGACGTAATCAGGGGATCCCATGGGTGTGGGATTTGAGTATATAGTATACTCTTCGAGACTTGGTGAGGTCGGGAAGTCTGAAAGGAGAGTCAACGAGATATCGACTGTTGATAAATTTACTGGCGGGTTTTTACCTTTGTATCTGACAGAGGTTTTCGGAAGGATTTCACTTGTAACCACAGAGCTGAATAGAAATGAATTAGTGGTTTCAAGAGGTGTACTATGCGGAGTTGAAGGTTCACAAGCACTTTTGGTCTTGGGCTACGGGTTTTTAAGCTGATAGACTGCAGTAGTCGGCTTAAGAGAACCTCTGGCTTTTAGTATTTTTTCGGGATCTGAAACAGGCATGGTCTGATTGCCCTTTGGGTTTTCTCTGGTATTCCTTCGACCGGATGCCAGCTTACTTATACATAGAGTCACCAAGTGAAACATAAGAAAATACTTTTAGAAACTACTCACTCTTTGTTCACTATCAAAGGGTGAAACTTGAAAATATGTCGTTCTTCCCAGGGAAAAGGCTTTGTAACTTCGTCCCCGACAACGGTGCCAAAAAGATGTTGTTCCAGAGTCTGTACTTAAGGATTTAAAAAGTACAGTGTCTAGGAATCCGAAAGTTTGTAAGATGTAAAAAGGAGGAGGGTATACCTTCAGGAAAGAAAGCTAGGTTTTATTTATAGGTTGTCACTGCCTGGATTCCAACTGTTCCTAGATGTTTATATCCCTTTCAATTGCAACCCATGAACGTTCAAGTTCTAACCGGGTGTTAGCCATTTTAAGTATGGTATCAAAGAGATTTAAAGCAATATGGGTTTGATCTGTCAAACCGGGTTCGATATTGGGTTGTCTTACAACAGGGATAGTCATAGAGGAACATAAAATTTAAAGAAATCCAAAAAGTTTTATGTTGTATCAATTTGATTTTATAAAAGAGAACTTTAGAAATCAATATTAAAAGAAAATACAAACCAAAGGCCTTTTTCCGTAACTGTGTTATATTTGAAATAAATGGTGTATGAATTATGGGAAAAACATTAAGTTGTCTATAGAATAAGGCTCCTATTGAGAGAGAATCTCACTCTATAAACAGAAGAAGAAAATAAGATAAGAAATGGTCTGATGAAGCATAAAATATGACAACCTAAAGATTTGCAGGTCTTGTACCTACTAGTAGTCGATACAGAGGAAAAACTGTAAACAATAGATAGCTAAATATTAATCACTGCAGTAGAAGTGTTACTAAATTGTAATGCAACATTCATCAGATGTATATAAATGACATAAAAATGAAAATGAAATAACAGAAAGAACGAACTCATAACACAATATTGACGGAATTAGGAATCTACGAATTGCTTTGTATTAAGTCTCGAAAGAGAGAGTCTCTATTACAATTGATCAAAAAGGTTCAACCCTTTTTTCTTTCTTCAAAATGTATATTATACAAATTCTTTTGCGTTGGAATATCAATAGTTCCAGAGGTTTTCGGTTACAATCAAGGAGTCGAAACGTTTCGTTTCATTATCTATGTTCTCATTTGCTACCCAAAACCTACCTCTTCGCCTGCTCCGTGCAAATAATGCACTTCTCCACCAGCTATGATATCAACTTAGATGGCTCTGCTTGATTATTTGCCTAAAAAATATAGCATTCTTTCATCAGTAGTGATAGCTTTCCCTCCACATGCTGATCTTTGCATTGATAGAGCATAAAAACATACTCGGTTTAATTAGCCATTTGTCTATTTGCACTATGTATGTTTGAGTTATTTGTGATATTTTGGCTAATTCTCTTTCTTCATTTTCCTTGATATTTATCTATATTGATCTAACCCAGTATCTCCATGCCACTTTCATCATCGGAACCCAAACAAATCTCACTTAACAAACAGAAAATTTCTTCGCAAGATTTCCTCAGCTTCGTAGCTTGTTGTTTTCCTTTGGATATATTTCGCTCCCATTCTTTCAACAAGATATTACCCCTGGTCTACTCTGTGATGGGAAAAATAGAACTATTGCTTGCTTCCCTTCTCGTTGTGGCTATAATAGCCTCCTGGAACGCCACCCGAGCTGCTCCGGCATCCCTTTCTTTAATAGAGAGGTTTTCCAACACCTGATCGATGAGTTGGAAGCTGCTTTGAATTGTTTCCACTTTTTCAAGCAAACCCTGTTGCGCCACCGATAACCTTTTTCTGATATCTATTGCTTGGGATTGAAATATCCCGATATCGATTACCTGTCTTTCGGCGAATTCTAGTTTGGCCCGAAGATGGTCTATTAATTCTCCCTGCTAGCTTATCTGAGTCTGACTCATCTGAACCTTCAACTGTGTATGTTCGAGATCGACTTTAAGCCGCTCGATTTCTTTTTGATATTTTATTCTTGCTTGCTCTAAAGTCACACTTTCTTGATCTTTAGCATCAGCCTCTGTTGTAGATAGTTTAGTCTCTAGTGTCTTGATCAAATGATTCTTTTGTTTTAGCTGATCCTTTAGGGTCTCGACTAAATATTGATTCGTCGTGGCGAAAGCACCCAATGTTCCTGCTATTTGTGTCGCGAACTCTACTTTCTTCATATCTTTCCCATCAGTTAAAATTTTATATTTCTTAGAGACAGTACCTGCCTCTTGGTAGAGTTCTTGTCTCACAACCACTTTCCTCTTCTTATCGAAGAAGAATTCATTCGGAGGTAGCTCTTCAACTGCTATAGGTGTCAATTTTTCACCCAAAATCCAACCTGCGTCCGGGATTTCCTTTGCAGACTATAGGGGGGTAATGGAGGCGATGGGATTGCCGACCTGTTTAGAAGATTTCCCAGGAGTAATGACCGAAATCGACTCGCTTGGAGGACCGGAATCCTCGACTTCCGATTTCGGGCCCCCATCTTGCTCTTCTTTATCCTGTTGTCCTTCTTGGCTAGGCGCTGAACCTTTAGAGCCTCTGGCTTCTGTTTGTTGCTCCTTTGCTATCGTCAGATATTCACCCCGTAATACTGGAGGAAGGAAACTCCGCCTATGCTCTTGGAATCTGACAACATTGGCCCTCTCTTCGGGCGACAGGGCTTGTATTCGAGCCAAAACCTCGTCATAAGATTTCGCAGCTTGGAAAATATCATCGTGAGGCGAATTCTCGTGCTCAAATATTTTAAGGCCACAGCTGGCCAAATGATTACTCACAACCCTGTGTGGATCGTGTTTCTTAAATTCAATATGAACCAAATTTATATCTTCTAGGGCTGTTGCCTCAGCCTTTGCATGCCCGAAGTTTATAGGTGTTTAAATGAATAGGAAAAGGTGGCCATACCTTTTTTGAATACCCTTTCAGTTCTTTACTTATACCGCCAATTACAGTTTGCCTGGCGATCTCATGACAAGCCAGCCTATCGGGTATAAGTAAGGGTAAAGCATGTGGAGGGATGGAAGCGTCGAACACCCTAATGTATGAGAATTCTTTCTCCACATACCAATCAGCCACTCTGCTTAAATTTGTCGTGATGCTATCCGATATCCTGGGTGGCGGATTACTGAAGATGGCAACATGCATCGATACCATCACCCAGTTGAATATTTCGTATACGAAATCCGAAGCCTTGTCCTCCCAAAGCTTAGAATGGTATACATGGACTGGTTCAGCATTCGATGGAGCTCAGATCCAATTCATCAAGGGAAAAGGCGTCATGGAACATACTGCGTCCATGAGATATGCGCACATAAAAAATGAAGCAGCTTTCCCGCTCTCTTTCTGTGT
Organism: Picea engelmannii; assembly: GCA_009831015.1. Classification (NCBI taxonomy): domain Eukaryota; kingdom Viridiplantae; phylum Streptophyta; class Pinopsida; order Pinales; family Pinaceae; genus Picea; species Picea engelmannii. The sequence continues at coordinate 233,260 of ML800552.1, forward strand.
CCGATATTCTGTAATCCGACTAGTTAGGCTATCTGATAACATTTTATCCCAGTCGAAAGAAGAGCCTTCTGCTACTGAGTATATCAAGGGCACCCATTGGAGGAAAAAATGCGTGGTGTCTTCCCTCCCGTAAAATCTACAGGTCATCATCGCTAAGTATTTGAACTGTGGTTCCAAAGAAGATATGGAATAAATTCCATTGTTGTCTGCCCTAAACTTCACTGGGTGTGAGACCCAATCCTTAATCAAATCAGATAAATTTTTCACGTATTTCTCGCATTCCTTCTTTTTAAAACCATCTAGAAACTCTGCATTGTACGAGAAGTCTGACGTGGGTGGTAATTTGTACATAACCTGTAAGCTTTTTGGTCTAAAGGTCCCAACAGTGACCCCCTGCTCGTTGAAGATGGTTCTGGTAGGGATGTCTACATGATCTAGAACCCATCGGATCATATCACAGTAAGGTAGAAGACGTGGTCGGGCTGCTACTTTGTGCATCTCTTCCTGGACGACAATCTTGTATTTGGTAGTCATGTCATCTGTCTCATTGTCACTAGAATCGTTCGAGTAGTTCACCAATTGTGATTGCAACACCTCTGAGACGTATGGCAAGGTTCGTACGCAATAAACACTTCGAGGTGAAGTATCTGAAATATTATTAGAACCTTGTCCGGAAACCTCTGCGCTTGCCTTGGATACTTTTCGTGGGGCCATGGCAGGGGATTGTAACTTTGCTCTTCTGCAATAAAAATGCGTATACATATAGAAGTTAGCTTACTGAGAAAAACTTCTCTGTGCGAGATAGAAATGAACTTTATGAATAAAATAGGAAGCAAAAGATCTATATCTTCGACCATTTAACATATCGATGTCCTTACGAACAGAACGGTCCAATCATAATTAGATAGAGATTTTGGCAATAAAAACCATATCCTTACTTTGTCGTTTCGCCTTATTTTCAAATAATTCCATAAAATTCAACGGTTCGTGGCACAAGTTGGCGCAAGGAACATTTGAAATTACCTCGTAAACTTCGCATTATTAACATTTTCATTAAACATTGATTAGGCTGGCTTGGATTCCTTATTCAGGATTTAAATCAACATTTCGACGTTCGTTGTATCGGGACTTTTAACTCTGACCTTTCGAGCCTCTAAAACTTGAGATTGCGATGATTAGATTTAGTTAAGTGAGGACGTAATCAAATTAAGTGTTTTATTAATCATGTTTTAATTTATATCGCGACTTCGCGGCTCGGGGCTTCGAGGGTATAGTTTCTGGACGGAACGTATGCCAAGTCGCGAAATCCCGAGAGGCTTTAACCATGGTCAGACTAAACACTCTGGACGTTAATCTGGGTTACTTATGTGAGGATCTCACGGCTTTGTCTTTCAGGGTTATGACGGTAATGTTTTAGGAGAGAGTAAATGCTGACATGCGAAATCCCGACAGCATTTGAATGGGGTTTACATGGTCCCACTCTTAGCTTTCACCTGAGGTAAGCTTTTGAAAGTTTTCACGACCTCTCACATCGGGGTTTTTAAATATTGTGACTTGTATCTCCCGAAGAGCGATATTCCGAGGTATGAAGAGCAACAACCTTTGTTTAACGATAAAAGTGGAAACTTATGAAACATCACATCTCCCGCTATTTTGCATGTCGAGACTACTGAGATTTTCAGTAGGTGAATGTCACGAAGCGAAAAATAACTTAAGAACCGACATTTTACCTTTAAAATAGATTTGAACCAAATGAAAAAGGCGGCTCCAACACCTGGTATCCTTGTGCCCCCTCATGTTTCATTGCAACCTGAAATCCTTAAGAATGGCGGATGGCAGAAGATTGTTCACCCAACAGTCTCCCAACATCGTGGCTGGAAAAATCTATCTCTACCTGCTCCTCCTCCACTTGTTAACCCAAATGTCCAGATTTCCCCTGCACACTCACCTGTACAGTCCTCCCTTGCAAGAAAAAGACTCAAAACCAAATCCCACCATATGCATGAAAAAGGAAAAGCTGATGTTCCCCCCTCCTACCCCTCAAGTGATTCATCCAAATTTGTTTCATCCCGCATGCACTTGAGAGATGATTGTTCTCATGTCATTAGTGAGATCAAGCCTAAAGGCTCCACACAGCCTAAGGCTAATTCAAGAAAATAAAAAAGAGATAGCAACAACAAAGGGAAAATTGCCTCCGAAAGTGGAAAATACGGTTTTTGAGTATATTTTATTATTGTTTTATTAAGAACAGTGGATTACTGAAGTTTTTGGACAACATACTATTTTTGGATATTCTAGATATTGTATGTTTGGATATGATTTGAAATATCATTGATATTTAATTTTCACATTATGAAAATGATTATGGGAGCCACAATGAGGCATGTGTCTGATTTATTGTCTAGTTATGTTTATTTTGTTAAAGAAATTAAAGGGCGTTACAAGGGGTCCTACCTACTAGTTATTATTTATTAAAAGACCCTTGTTATTATTATTATATTAATTCTCCCCCTAAACTAAAAGTTATTTGAGTTTTTGTTAACTTAGCCAAATGAAGTGGTTGAACTACTTCAACTAATTTGGAATGTATAAAAGCCAAAGGAAGTTGAAGAAAAAGAAGGGGAGAATAGAAGGACAAAATATACTAAGGTTTTCTCTTGAGTTTTATTCAGATATTTTAGTTTTCATTCATTCTTCATTTCATTAAAATCCTAATTTGCTTTCATGACAGCATGGTCCTATTGTAGATAACAAGATTCAAAGTTGAATTACATCATCAAGACACTTGTTTTCATAGGTGTTGATCTATCTTTGATAGTCTTTGTAGAGTCGAGTGGGCAGCAATCTGTGGCAAACTGATCCATATTTTAAAGTTCAATATTTTACTTCCTGTCAGATTCCTTTTGTATGGTTTTTGTTGAGGACATCTAAGTTTGACTTTGGTCCAAACTCCCTTAGGGATTTTTGTAAAGAGAACGACTCTTTTGATTTATTGGAATGAAATAAGCGATTGCTTTTCTATCTCATCCGTGTTGATATGTGACTTGGTATTTTTGTTTTTATCTCCACATTTACCTTTTGCATCTGCATTATTCAGAAAATGGTATAAAAATGTTATACTTTTTTGCAATAATCTTTTATCAAAAAATTAGCCTAACCCCTTGTGATTAATACTTATGGATTGGGAAACACTTTTCGAGGCTATAAACATAGTGTAACATTCACGACTATCTTGCATTAGACAAGCAACATTTGAAAATTCTTGAGTAAGATAATTACATATCTTTCCCTCAACAACAACGTGCAGATCACCCTCTACAGAGGCACCCATAGGTAAGACCTACATTTCCCTGTTATCACTGCACCCATTGCCCAAACATCCCTACGCCATCTCATGCATTTACATGACCTGGATTGGTCTTCACCTAGAAACACCCTACACCTAAGGGAATTAGCCCAATAGGATGTCCTGAAACCCTCTCCAAACTTGGCTTGTTAAATGGTATAACGTATTTGAGCATTTGTCTGGGAAAGGGGATTTTTATGCACATGTTTGGCTAACTTGATTATTATATGTGATTGACATTGCTATGATTCCTATGACTTATGAGCCCATGGAGGGCGTACTTGTTGTTATTGCAGGACCATGTGCGACATACAGGTACATATGGAGAGATGATTAGCTCAGACCTCCATAGGGATAAAATCCCACCAGATGGATGTTGAGACCCCATCCAGGGGTAGAGAGATACCAAAGGCTTGCACTAGATAAAAGGGAGGATGTTCCACCAGAGGTACTTTGGCAGGCCTGGACCCAGGGGGGTCTTTCCCTCCCACCATGATGTTGGCCCTTGAAGGCCCATGGCATCATCATTTAGAGCCTTGATGTCATCCAGTTGAGATATCCAACATCAAGACGCCTTTGGTTGACACATGTGGCAGTTCCTGAGGCGTTTTAGCCCCAACATTTCACTTGGAGGGCTAATGTTTCAGAAAGAAGGATAACATCACCCTAGGAGGGGCATGACATCAACCTAAAAAGATGGAATTAGGGATTTATCCGAAAATTTTGTGTAAAATTTGATTTTTCATGTAAATTGGTCGTGTCGGCCTTTTTTGACCTAATTTGTAATTAAAGGTCATTTGTAGTGTATAAATAAGAGATCAAACTCTCATTTAGATTCATGATATTTCATTCACACTCAAGTGAGGTCTGAAATTCGGCCTTTTTAGGGTTTATTGGATAAACTAAGTGATGCACAACTCTTGAAGACAACTTTGTTTGGTGTATTTTGGTATTTTCATGGTGAAATTTCTTTAACTAGGGATTGTGACTAGATTATTCTTGGTGAATGTAAGTAGAAATATGCAATCCTTCTTTATTTGAATGGTTATGGTATATTTTACTTGTCATTTTTAATATTATGAAATTGCTAGTGTGAAACCCTAGGAGAAAAGCACATGTTGTTGTCCTTCTCTGAATAGCTATCCACCTACTTGATTTTGCTAGAAGAAACCTTCATTTAAGCATATGATAGAGCACTACCTTAGTAGCACTCTAGTACCTTTACTTCATTAAGCTTTTATTTGTTCCAAGTTTGACCTAAAGAAGAAGGAAAACCGCTAGGGCCTAGGGTTACCTACTTCCTAATGGTCGTTTTCCTTCTAGGGTTTTGGGTGATTGAGGCCTTGGGTTACCAACACCTCAACCATCCTCCCTATTTTCTTTGGTTCACTTATTATCTTTTGATTCCCCTTATATTGTTTCCACAAAAGTGACTCAATTTGCCCTAAAGGAACTAGTTCATGCCTTACATTTGATTGATTGATGAAAACAACCTATAAACCATCAAATTCAAGGTCTTTGCTAACCATTCCTAACCTTAGATTAGACTAGTTTACTAACATTCTTGCTTTTGTTACAAAAGAAAGATACAACCATGTATGACAGTAGTAAAAGCTCCTAAAAGCAAGTGTTAAAGTTGATTTTTCATTGCCTTCTTTTCTTCTAACAAATGCTAGCATATTGCCAATTTTAGGTTATCATTTTGGGCCATTATTGAAGCTTGTTCAAGGCATAATCGTGAAGCTATCATTATATATATATATTGTTGTTATAAATTTTTGTTGCTTCATCATTTATATCAGCTTGTTGCTTTTATTCAAAGTCCAAGGTTTTATGAAGCACTAATATCAATTGGCACTTGCAAATAGTGTTTTCTTGTTGTCTTGTTTTGGGAAGGTACACATAAGCAGATCTTTGCTTCATCTTATTAAGGACTTTGGGACTTTCTAATCAATGTGACTTGTGAGAGGGGAAGAACCTTCTTAATACTATTACCCTTGCCTTCTCAAACTCCCAGGTCACCGGGGACGTATCCCTTGGGCTACTACCCCTAAAGAGAAAGAGGTATCTTAGTTAGGTGAAAATGATAGGATAACCTCATGTTACGCCAATTTATTGTTCACTTTCCTTTTGGATTTTGGTCAAGTACAAATTGTGCGATAACAGGGTCAATGAAAGAGATGGTTTGGCTAAGCACTCGGGTGTGTACACCCTTGTAATTCCCAAGTGTAGCTAAGTCAATCTAGGAAATGCCAAGAGGGTTTACTCCCTTGTACTTCTCTTAGCACAACCTTGAGAAATTTATTTGACCTTGAGAAGCAAAACTTGGATTAAAATGTTTGATCCATAAAGCCCTAGGGGTGTAAGCCCTTTTACTTCCTAGGGTTTGCAAAACAAACCAAGATGACCTTGGAGGGTGTACGCCCTTGTAGTTCTCCAAGACAACTTGTAAAAAATGACCTTCCTTAAGTAAGAGAAGATACCTTGGGGAGGGTGTATTCCCTTATACTCCTCGAAGGGTTCTAACCAACAATAATTATGGAAAAAAGCAAGACTAAAGACAATAAATGCAGATTTTCCCTTACCAATTCCAAAAAATGCTAGATCAAACACTAATATTCCAAGTTATGTCCATCCACATGCATAAGAAAGAGTCTCCAAGCCTAGCGCATCACTTTTACACCACCAATAGAAAATATAAATAATAACACTTGCACAAGAGATGAAAGAGGCCAAGAGGGACGAAAATTTCAGACCAAGTCCTTCTCCACAAGGGAGAATTATGTTTAAAATGAGATCTCTATTTATACAAAAATTAACTAACATACCTTGTCCACAAAATAAGGAGAAACAAAATATTACGGGTCAACAACCCCAATCTTGCCCCCTTAACACAATAATATTAAACAATTCACTTAAAATTTCATCTTTTACACAAATTAAACCCTAATTGAGGATGACATCACCCCTTTAGGGGGCGTTTTACCACTTTGAGGAGGTCATTGGTGTTGGAGAAACATGGAAGGGCCTCCCAAGGACATGTGTCAAGAATATAGGTGATCTCATCATGGTGAAGACCCTCTTCTCCCCAAAACATCCAAGTGCAAATGAGTGGCACCTCACCACCAAGCGTTAGCCCCCAAGATCATGATGTCATGCTCAAAAGTGGGACGTGTTTTCCCTCCTGGTGAAATGGTTTAGAAAGCAATGGGTGTGATGGGTTGTCTAAGTCATCGTCAAGGCCATCCAATTCATCTCTCTCTCTCATCTGGCATGCGGGCCCCTAGCATCCAACCTGTGGGCTTGTCACCCCATGGAAGCCCAAGCTAGGCTTGTTCTCCCAAAATTGTCCACCAACTAGGTCCTGCAAAGAGAAATGAACACGCCCTCCAAGGGTCTCAAGTCATAACATCATGATAAGTGGATCCAATCAATAAATAATCCATCTAAGTGTGTGCATCAAAGATCGCCATATCAAACAATTAACAACTCAAAGACATTATGCAACTTGTCAAGCTTAAGTATGGGAGGGTTGACGAGGTGTCCTATTGGGTAGATCTTTCCCTAGGTCAGGGAGAGCCTCCAAGAGGTCCCTCTCTAATCCATGTAAAGTGTGTGAGGTGTATGGGGTCAAGACTCAATGGGCATAAGGCTCATGACATACTAGGGGTCGTAGTGTCTCAATCATGGGTGCCTTTGTAGAGGGTGTGTGTACCTTTGTCTGCAATGCACTTTTTCCAAGCCCATCATTTTCCTTTTATCTTTCTTTCTTTATATTTTCTTTCACAATAGAATAAGGAGAGATTTAAGGTTACTTCCCTGGCATGGTGACCAGGTGGTGGAAATGTCACCCACAAATACCTAATGTAAGAAGGTTGGATCGTGACGAGACCCCCTTTCTCTCAGCCATGCAACTGAGAGTCACTGACATGGTTTGGTGACCAGATAATGACAATGTAATACCACTAGATATCCATGGACGTAACATGTCGAATCGTGATGAGACCTCCTATTCTTCAACTACCCTTTTAAGCATTTAATTATTATATTGTTGGTCCCCTTTATTCAAATATACGTGTTTTATTTCTTTCTTGGGTGATCCCTGGGCGAAGCATCTGGAAGGTTTATATATGGCTTTTATATTTTACCCAACACCAACCCCTCTGAGCCTTTAGCCCCTTCTTCCCATATAATGAGGGACATCCCCTTATATGGTCAATACACCCTAAAATCCCAAGAGACAAGGAAATATAACAGAATAATGATGGAAAATGGTAAGTATGGTTGGCAATGGTACGATGGCTCATTAAGGTATTTCCCAGTAGCAAACCCATTCCCAAAGAATACCACTTACTAGGGCACAATGTCAACCACAAAGGTGAAGCAGGGAAAAATGCATAATGTCCAAGCACATATCACGAAATCTATATCAATCTAAGATACAACATAATCAAATGTCATAAGTATTGAAATGATGCTCAACATAATATTGACTTGTACCTCATGGAGTAAGGTCCACTGCCTTCCGAAAGCCAACCGGTGTGGTGGATTCTATCTGTAACCCTATGACCATTTGTGGTGGTGAGTGGGTTTTCCATCTATGCAAAGGGTATTGTTGATCATGTAGTCTCTCGGCACTCCATATCGGCAACTTGAGGGCCTGGAGACATCATCTCCTTACTTATCCACAAGATGGGGATAACCTCTGGCTCCTACTTGGGTACATGTGCTCATCGTAGAGTGCATGAGAACCACAACATCTCCTCATAGACATGTGCATGCATGTAAACATAAAACTATCAAGTGCATTATTCCCTACTCATCCTTGTTCTCATATGATGATAATTAAAGCAGACTAAACTAGAAAAAGAAAATTTTGACATTTTTTCAAAAACTTCTAAACTAAGCATGAAATCAATATGAAAGTAGATAAAAATGAAAATGAAATGCATCTAAGCTGGTATGAGCAATCAAAATGCAAATGCAAGTAATAATAATGACTTACCTACTTACGTGGGGTCTTGGGACCTTGAAGATCAAGCCTCGAAGGTGTCAGGTGAAATCGTACAACCAGTGCAACCACCTAATCAATGGATGAAGAAATTCCCCCCTGTGCTTAATCATGTGAAACAACAAAGATAAGTCCAACACATAGTAATCATGAGCATAAATAAACATATAATCAATCATGAAATAAAACTCATGGAGATGGGTGGGAGGGAGGAAATCCCGTTGAAAAAAGAAACCATAGTCTCAATCATCCTGGAACCATTTCTTTCAAGCATAGCCACAAGCCCAATCTATCCATCTCTAGAGTGGACTAGACGATGGCTCATCTTCATCCTCACTTATAATATCACTGCTCCCTGAAGGCTGAGAAAGGATAATAGATCCAAAGAAAATTGTACGATTTCCCAAACAAGAGGAAACGGGGTAAGGCACAACCTTAGAGAAAATCTCCTTTGTCAAACTCAGAAAAGGTCTCTTCTTTGTCTGCAAATACCTGCCCAAAGTCTCAACATGAAAGTACTTATGTTTGGTAGTATGGACCTTGGATTGCTTTTGGTAGGCCACTACCTGGTGTCTGTCAAAATATGAGTATAGTTGTTGAAAATCATCCTGAAAACATTGTGTCAGGTCGTCCTCAAATGAATAGAACAAATATTTGATCATGTCACCATCACCATCCCAAACATCTGAGTCATATATGCATGAAGACCAATTCTTTGTTTGAGGGATTCCCTCAATGTCATAAATGGGATCTTCGTCAAAGGTGAAAAGGCTCATGTCCCATCCACATTTTCCAATCTGTATGAAAGTGTCAAGATGTTGATTGAATGCATCTGAGGCCTCTACACTTCCAGGATCATGGAACTAACTGTCATCAAAATCCTCGAAAGGGTCATAACCTATAGTGTTCTCTTATAGATCTTCAACGTGATAAGCTTCATCAGGATCTTCTTGGAAGCTTTCTTCATTTGCACGTTCTCCAAGCATCTCTTCATCTGTTAGGGCTTGGTATTCGATGGATTCATGCAATAACTCTTTTACTTGGTTCATCATCTCTTCAGCGGATTTATTAACAGCTTTTTCCCTTTCCATCTACAAAATTTCCTTCCATGAGGGACGACAGAGTCTTGGTTGATTCCAAGGTGCCATAGTCCCATCGACTAGAAGAACACCTCAAAGGAGTTTCCATGGGAGAGAAAGGTTTATGAAAGGATGAAATGGGAGAGCAGGGGAAATGTGAGTAAGGGAAAGGTGGGTTCAGGAAAGGTGGAGTCGCCAGACACACTTTAAAGAAGGTTTGTCAAAGGAAAAGGGTAGGTTCTTGGAGTGGAGTCGCCAGGCAAGCTTGGGATGAAGGATTTGGGAAAGAGACTTGTAAATAGTGTCTTTTAGGGCACGAAGAGGATTCAAAGTCCTCCCCAGCAATGACGCCAAAATGTTATAGTGCAAGTTGTAGGTTGGGCAAAGCCCGACCCAACCATGGAACAAGTGCTACAAATTTGGGAATCCTACACCCAATGTCACCTTGATGTAGGTCCCGCACTTGGGGAGTGATTAAGGTCGCTCCTGGGAAAAATAACCAAGGAAAGACTAAAGAGAATAATCGTTCCCTAGTGGAGTTTCCATTTCTCTATTGTGGTGAATTCCCCCTGCGAACAAGTGAAACTCCTCTTGGATCAAGACCCCTTCTTTAATCCAATATAAAGGGGAACAAATGGTAACTACTTTCCTTTTAGATCTATTTAGACAAGTAGGATAGAAGAGAGAAATGAATGGCACACCTTTTTATGATGTTTGTCCTGACTGCTTCAACCTTGATACCTTGATATCCAAGCTCCTAGGTGCAAGAAAAGACCTGCAAAAGAATAAGACAAAAACCCTTTCTTCCACACTACAATGTTAAGTAAAAATAGATCTATCTACAATTATTTTCACAACAATAGACATGTAAACACTTAACCGCATAAACATGAAAATAATAGGCCAAGTTATCTATTAATGGAAAGAAATAATGAATCACTTACAATCAAAGTTCATGTTGCAACAACCTCCTCCAAGCTCTTTGTTCTAGCCCCTTGTATCTCACACAATCATAAGTATGGTGTTCTTCAATTCTTTACCCCCCTTCACTCAAGCATGACCCTCATTATATAGTGGTTTGAGGCATAACAAATTTGAGATATCTTGGGAAAATGGTTGAGGATTTAGCTCATGAGGTTGGGATTTGTTGCCTAGGATGGAGCAAAGAGATATGGCTCGAATGCTTGACCCAAAAAAACTCAAATCTCCCCAAATCTTGCCCTTATAAAAATGTGGAATGGTTGCACCTCTTCACCTCTCCCTTAACACTGAGTACATGACAATTATCGCTCTATAAGACACTCTACGAGAGTGATAGTCCAGATTTCATTACTCCTTCTGTATGGGAAAGGGGGAGATGATCCTCAAATAGAGTCAAAACCTTAAGGAAAAAGATGGTATTTCAACCTTCAAATTATAAATTTATCTTCCAACTTGTCTAGGAAACATGACAAGTACTCCCACATGGTCATGAATTTGTGAAACTTAATAAAGTGCATGTGACACTTAGTAAGGCGCATATGACACTTGATAAAGTGCACGGGATGCTTTGTAAGGTGCACACGACACTTAGTAGAATATGATACATAAGTGCAACACTTAGTAGAATACGATACATAAGTGCGACATTTAGTAGTGTGGGAATTTGGTGTGTAACAAAAGGTGAGAATTCCACCCTTAACATTCATGTTATTAAATACAAAGAAATACCTTGTAGAGATTAAAAATATTTCATGAGATAGATTTTATCAACTTTATTTAACTATGAATAATAGATTAATTATATCAAATAAATACTTGGAGATTGACTAATAAAATTTAAAATCGTAGGTTT